>LQRL01109330.1:17991-31984 GCA_001703475.1 Hydroides elegans | reverse complement strand
AATCGATTTCAAATTACCGGGAGGGTAGCTTGAAATCGATTTCAGATTACCGGGGGGTAGCTTCAAATTGGGGGTAGCTTGAAATCTTTACACCGGGACATCTTCATTGCTGGCATTTTCACAGAATAGAACTTTAATGGAAATTTCCTTGTTGTTATATTTCAAGAAATAGGGTCCAAAGTGTGGAATCATTACACGAAATACACTCCATTGTGAACACATCAGGGCTCAACATCGGTATATACTATTGTTGATGGACCCTCAGGGAGGCATGAATCATTGAAGAATAACTATTCTTATTTGCAACGCTGTTGGCAACGATTTTCGGGCTTTTCTGGCTGGCAAACAAAGAATAAATGTGTTATTCAATGGAATAATATTTCGTCACTTTAAGCTTCAAATGAATTTGTTTCATAACAAAATAAGTGATGCTAGACACATTTCTAAAATCCGTCGTTGGGTACTCCTGTATACAGGTATAATGTAACTTAGAAGGAAATGATCGCGGATTTTTGTGCTCTATGAGTACTTTATATTTCTAGTTTAAGTTTTCATTGGTTCCTATAGTTCTTTAATTCAAACTTTTATACCATATTAATGACTTTCGCGGTTAATTGCTAAACAATTTACGCACGCGCCGTCGGCGCTCGCATTTTGATAGATAACAATCATAATTAGATATCTACGGGTGTCATTTAGACGGTCGAGGATGTATTGTTTTGGATATAGTATCCTATCGAAGCATCACCTATGTTATGGATATATGCAATAGTCGGGCGACTAACTTTTCGGTCGGGCGATCAGCTTTTTGGAGGTAGTCGCCCGAGCGCGACCATCGAATTTCGGTTAAGGTAAAACCCTGATATAATATTGCTTGTCTCAGTCCAGAGGAAAATGAACTCAAGACAATATAACTGTCTATGATAATATATACGCCATATAAAAAAAAACTTACAATAAAAAACAATAAAGTTGATATTATTTTTATTGCTCCAGACGACAAATCAGTAACATTTCGTTTGTAGTGGCTGATACCAAACAGAAAAAAAATTCTTAGGTTAGGGTCTGTTTATACTAGGCGCTTCTTTCATGTTTTCCCCATCTTTTTCCACCGTATTTACAGGCTTTTTCCATGAGCTCAAATAGATTGAGATTATGAGGTAAAATATGCGTGTTTAGAGAGAAATGCTAGGCCCTATCGCTCCTTTGTGCTCCACTTGAACAAAACAACAAGTAAGCATGATGAGAATCAAATGGACAATGTTTATCTGGCTTGTTATTTTTATGATGATTGTGTTCTCGGCCAATAACCGCCATTGTTATCGCTGACCCAAACCCACTTTCATGAGTGAAAGATTTGTTTAAGTTTAATACCAAACGTTGAGTTAAATCATACATTTTCCGGGGGAACTGGAAACAATATACTGAGTATAAAGGTCAATGATTTGAGATACAATATATATATACATGTGTATATCGGGACAGCTAAGTAACATAGCAATTCAGATTCTCAGTCACCTGAATGTTTATAAATGGTCGGTCATGTTTAAGAGGAAAACACAAATACAATCCGAAGGTTTAGGGTCAATGCCATTATTTTTCCCGACAAGGGCTTGGATCTCAAAAAGTGTTGGCTTGTATATTGAAATAGAAACAAAGAAGTTAATGTTGGAAAAGAACATGGCCAAACTAACAAAATAAGCTGTTGTTAAAAGAAGGGGGTTGGTAGGAGGCTAGGATTATGGAGATTGCTGAACTGGAGCTTAAGAATGTGTCGGACATATTAGATTAATTGCTCAACTTTTTTTGTTTTCTAGCTATGAAAATGTAATTGATAATGCTGTTGTCTATATATTAAAAGAACATATTAAACACACTATTTATTTGATTTCTAAATATTGGCGATTTTTTAAATATTTTTGTTTTTGTTTCAGGATGTTTGTTTACTTGAAGAAACAAGGTTGGGGACCACCGGAACTCCGTTCTCTTTGATTGCCAAGTAAAGACTCCTCCTTCAGACTTCACAAGCTCCTTCTTTCTCGTGATGGGTGGATGTGTCCATAGCTGTCAATCAAATATGGATGCACGAAACAATGAATGGAAGTTTCATTGTGACGTCATCAATTTGAAACTAATTAGGCAATGAATGATTGGCTACTTGCAATACAAGAAGGCGGTCTTTACTGTTGGAGGCGGAGATGTGATTTCTCCATATATTTCGCACGGATTCTGTTCATCAGAAAAAGTGTTAAAAACTGTTTCGAATATTCAGAAAAAAAAACATATAAAATGTTGAAACTTTACTTTTTCCTCATGGCCACACGTGTCTCTTTATGAATCATTTTCGGTGAAAGTCATGCAAAATAGGTTCGATGATTTAGTTTATAACTAAACGATACTTCGCAATGAATATTATTATATATATGTTGTCGTAAACTTATGTTGCCACTTCATACAAAGGATGGACAAAGTTGAATTGTATGTAAGTGACCGATGGGAAAACGTATATATTTGTATGTTTAATGATAGGTCTGTTTTCACATAATTGCTCTCATGTAGTACTTTTCTGTTCATTATGAATAGTGTTATATTTCTAGATAGGACGAAGGTTTATACTATTAAATACCCCTTAAAATTGTATGGATTGACTCAATATTTAATAATTAAAATGTGAGACCAATAATATGATTTTAAGTATAATTTTATTCGTAATTGAAAAGTATATGCGCACTGATAACATTGGTTATTTGCTTAAGATTTAATCAGTAAAGAGTATCACTGAGTTATTAAATTAGTTTATTCAAGAGTAGAAGTTTATGTGATTACGAAAACATTTTGAGGTTGATTCTTGTGTATTTGGATGCATTGCATTATATATGTTTCATTCTTTTCACCTAGTTTTGCATATTTTGAGATACTATAAACAGAATATGTGACTCATAGTTGGACATCCATAAATAAATAGAAATATTTCAAAAATCTTAAGGGAAATCTCGATAAACAGTCTTCTCGCGTTTTCGATCGATTTTAAGTTATGTGCGACACATATAACATTTGCTTTTGCTTATGCACTCTTATTTATTCAACTGCTTTATATTGCGATTGGGGTTCTAATTATTGGTAAACTCGTGGAGTCAGTTTGTTTCATTACCAATTTTGTGTTCGGAATAAAAATCGCACCTAACTGTAATGTTGTCTCTGTTTTCGATAATTGAAGTGGGCAGGGAAGCTAACAGAATTTGTATTGTGTATGTCCAAAAATAAACAGTTCTTTGTTTTATTTAGACGTCAGGTAAAGGTTTATTATTGTTTGGTTGCATTTTAAGTTTCATAACTGCTTTTAAAACATTTTAGGTTGATTTCATAGTATTGTTTCATGGAAATCACTTAATGACACCAGTTTATAAAATGAAGCTGATTTGTGTTTATTGCGTTGAATTTTTATTCTGATGTACTTGTAATTAAAACGAAAAGAGTTTCATTGTAATTCATAGTCTAGTTGTATCTTCGACTTTTGAAATACCTATTGCTATTTCACCTTCGTTTTGTTCGTGAATTTGTTTGTTCCATTATGTTATGTAGATTGTTGTTATAAGTTATTGATATAGTTTTGTTCAAATAAAAAAAAAAAATGAATACAGACCTTCATTCAATTTAAGTATGAGGTAACTATAAAACGACTGTTATATTCATGACTAATATAAGATCATGTCAATTTAGATCCTTATGGTGGCTGTTTGGTGATGATATGCTACTTATCGAAAGTGTTCTCTGACGATAACTCATTTATATGCGCAGTTTTCAAACGCCATTTATTAAAGTATATCGATTCAATTATATTTATTGTATACATTTCCATGCAGTGTATTAGTCCAAGACTGCATAATGTAAGCGTCTTGGGTCCTTATTTTGTGAGGCTTATGGGGCTAACCGGTGAAAACAATAGAATCAGGGGATTGAAGTATTGAATTTATATCACAGATATATTGATAATGTATTAATGTTTTCGAACAAAACTGGTTGCATATTTAATATTATGTATTTTTGGCATAATTCACTAGCATTTTAGATTCTATTCATCTTGGTTTGAATTCAGTGTTCTATTTACTGTCATGGGACATATATACATATTGTAGTATTATATGTATATCGTTTGAATTTGCTCATACGTTTGGCGCAGTCTCAACGAAAAGGAAGATAAATTTATCTATGACAACCATATTCGATTTTTCTCCAAAATTGCAATTTTGCAGATAAATATTTGTCTAAACCCAAGTTTAATGTGTGTTGTTTCAATTACATGTATTGTATATCAAGCATATTTCACAAATAAACATGTCTACATTGTCATGAGTCCTGTTATTTATTAGAACTATGGTCGACACATCTTTAATATGTCAAACCAATTTGATTTCGGCAATTACCGGTATTTGATGTTGCATATCTTTTACTGTCTGAAGTTACAGAGCCTTAGAAAATATTCAAGTCAAAATGCTGCTGACAAGGTACAATTAGAAGAAACGCCTTCTTTGTTCAAGTTATAACAATTGACATTTCGACAATTTCTGTACTTCGAACTGTAGATCGGATATTGCACATCTGTAAAATTATATACTTGTTCACTGTTCTAAGCAACACTCCTCTTACAAAAAAAATCTCATTCCGAAAACCGCTAGCAAAAGTACGATGCATTTCGAAAATTATTATATGCAATTTCTATTTACAGTAGAATCTACCTTAGGTCAGAGATTAGGCACTCGTTTACTAAATAATTACAAGAATTTTAAGAATCTACAAAAAATAATCTTCAAAAAGTTCCTTCTACACAAATAACACCTCACATACACTCGTTACCATGTCATTCTAAGATAAAAGATTTTTTAGAATCTACATTAAATCTTCCAAAAGAATCCTAAATCAATGTGTCAGAACATGCATTTGAGAAATTACATTTTATACACCATAATATGAATAGAATGAAATATATATGTATGATCTTGAAAGTGTAACAGGACAAGCCGTAGCTTATTTGTAGAGCGCAGGCCTGTTTATCTCAGGCACCCTGGTCAAAATACGAGCCGTGGTGCTTCGTTGAGATTCGGGCTGAACTCTTACATCATCTTACGGAAAGCAATGGATGGGTCTTCTTCTGATCCAAGAATCCTTCATGGGCCCGTTCCCCTAGTGTGTTAAATCAAAATCCAAAGAATATACGAGACGCATACTTTTACATGTTATACCTATAAATATAATGAACTAAAATAATATACTTAATATTAAGAATATACAATAAAAATATTAATAACGATCATTAAAAGAATATACTTTTATGTCATGAAGAATGTCATGGAAATGTTTCTTGGGATTTTGTCCATCCCCAAACCCCCACCCTAACGCCCATACGAGATATTTTTTTCTTATAGATTTCTATAAATCCCTTTTATGGTGTGTAAAATTTAATTCTAAAAAAGAAGGTATTTTTTACTTATAGATTTCATTATATTCCATTTATGGTGTGTAAAATTTAATTCAAAAAATATATTTACTTCAAATATTATTGATTGATTTACGATGATGCTTACAATTCAAGCAATATTGGGTGTATAGGTTGACATTTTCTATTTTTAAGTTCAGGGATAAGACAACCGTTCCCTAGATATTGATATGCATTTGAAAAGTCTATAGAAAGATTCTTCAAAAAGACCATGTTCTACAATGTTCATGTACAATACCCCAGATCCTACACTTCAATGCTATAAATTCAATAATATTCACTTTATGGTGTGTAAAATTTACATTAATTTAAACTCTTACTCTAGAATATATGTGAACCTCAAGTATGCGCTTCAGGTTGTGATAAACTGCTGTATAAATATGGTTTGGTTTAGGAAAATGAAATTAACGTAACTGTAACCCGGTTACAGTTACGTAAGACGTCGGCTGTGAAATGAAAAGCAATCGTATTTTTCTGTATATTTATTTTCAGTCATAAAATAAACAAATTCTAAATGAACAAAATACGTACATGAAATTAGACAGCATACCAAAAAAGAAGCAACTAACTAAATAAAACATATAAGAAATAAATCTCACAAAATACCATTTGTGTGCAGGGAGAATAAAATTTGGAATGCTCTTCTTTAAGTCCTAACCTGCGTTCTATGGTTCGAGTATATGGTCGAACTTAAAAACTCTTTTCATGTGGATTAACGCAAATGAATATTATGCTAATATAAATTATCACAAAATAACTGTACCATTCAGGAGATAAGAACCATAAATGCTTTCACCAAATATATGTTGTACTATTGAAGGAAAAATGTTCTTTTTTTGGATATGCAAAGCACGTTTTAGAATTATGCAGATTCAACATACTTAAGCAAAATCTTGTTTTGTTGCCAAGTAAAAGGCCGATGTTTTTTTAACCGATATTCTTGTACACCCATCATACAGTACACGAGCATAATATGATAAAATTGATTATATAAATAAAATACTCATAACCTACGGCATTATATCCAACATAGAAATCGACATGATCACAATAAACGATGAATTATTCACTGTTTAGGTTCTATATCTACACTAGTATCTAATAAAAGCATAAATAAAAGTTGAAATGCGACTAGATGTTAATCAAGATCAACCACAATATAACAGCTGTACATTATATACATAAATTAACCATAAGGACTAATTACAATTAAATAGATAGTCGTGTATGTATTAGAGACATATAATAAATAATTATAAAATAAGAGTAACTTCTCAGTAAAGCATGTCTGCTTAAAATGCTGCGGATATTGAAACTTCTTCCTTTACTATAGAAAAATGAATATGACATTATTATTTTGGGCGGAGACCTACCTATTTCAACTACCGGTATATACCGTGTGTTATATTTTAAGAGTGTCATCCTAGCTTTTTTACGACTCTGGCTTTGAACCTTATTCGGTGTTATTCGGTGTCAGTTACATAATTGTCCAATAAATGTCTAGTTTTTCTTAATTTATCAATGAGGTATAATGTTTTAAAAACAACAATGGTGTTTCAGACTAGCAATTAAATTACTATTAAATGACTAATGCAAAATCAAATATATCTAAATGACCATACAATGTGTAAAATAAGACACAACAAAACACTGATGCACACACATTGATACCATTAAGGTAAAAAGAAATCTCGACGTGACATACAGATAGAACAGACACTCAAATGAAACATCGATAACACATTGTGGTTTTAACTCCATAATTTGAACAAGTGATTAAGCCCATGAAATAAGAATAATCGGTTTTCAAACTAGCTAACAACCTCTTTGGAGATCACAAACGTTATGCTTAAATATATTAAAGGAATTGACAGCAAATAACTCTTTAACAAAGGCAAGTTTTCAAAATTACCGATTTGCATATTTACACGAACATGGATGAACTACTGATTAAAACAATCGAATTTATAGAGATGTATGCAAAATATCGACAACAATACATTACTATTCTAATATTTATTGCATAGCTTAATATTTCTCCACACCAAGAAAAAAAACACAGCTTTAGAGCTATAATCAAATGTAATTTAGCAAAATCTACAAACTAAACGGAATTCATAATAAAATGCAGCATTATTGTTTACACATTTTAAATGCAAGAACGATATAAGTATTTAGACCAACGGAAGCGTCATAGCAACACTGTAAAAGATAATTATAGTTGGGTCTATTTGCTTATGTGCGCAGCATGCTTATTAATAATATCAATGTTTTTGTAGCAAAGAAGATTCCTATTTCATGTGAAATGATAAAGTGCACCATTATTTCGACCTAAACAGATCAAATATTAACAAGTCTCGTTTTAAGCTTTAGATGGGACCTTCAGGTAACCAGTAATGTAGAATCCTAATTTTATTTAGCTAAAGAAAACAGCGATTTCATCAGATCCTTATCAAAACTGCCGCAACTCTTTGTTAACATCATCGATAACTCACATCTTGTTTTCTTTCCTATACCTTTCTCATCACTCACAGATATTTATGCTAAGTAATCTTTTCCTTACATGTTTTTTTTTCAACTTCGCACTTCAGTTCGAAGCAGTGTTCAACTCAGATTTTTCTCATGACCTTAGCTCTTTATGTTTAGTTATCTTTCCATTTCTTCAAATCCCACTCACACTTCAGTTCGAAGCGCTGCTCAGATTCTCGATTCAAATGTCAGTCATTTTCGTTTTTTTTTTCTTCTGTCAAGTTACCTTTACCCTTACTTTGACCCTATCCATCACTTCAGTTGGAAGCACTGCTCAGGTTCTCAGCACTATCCTCATCAGAATCATCCTCATCGTGGTGATGCGTGATATTCACGGGCGTCTCAGCAAACAGATGCGGCACCAGACTCTCGCGCCTCCTCTCATTATTGAACCGCGGTCGCTTTGAGGAGTCAGTTGCCCCAGACCCAGTGGAACTCAGCGAATTCTGTGAAGCACTACCGGGGAGCGTAGGTGCGTTGGCGAGGGGTGATGTGGTGGAGGATCCGTTTTCGGTTGGCGGTGGTGGCGTGGTGGCGCCCAGAAGGTCGTCGAACTTGGAGCGAGAGCGGGTTGCCAAAGGGCCGTTGGTGCCGCCTTCGGTGGAGTTGAGGTCGAGGTGCTCGTCGTGGTGCACTGTCGATTCGTGGGGCATCTGGAAGGAAGAAACATGTGATAGCTGGATTAAAGAGACGGTCAATACTTTATTTTGTCATACATTATTTAAGTGATATTTTCTGCGCAAGTGTGTCCGTACATATCAAAAGTACAAACATATATGGTTCTTCATCTCACTTCCCCATTTCACAAGAGTAACTCGCTCATATAAATTGCCGATTCAATAACTAATTCCTTACTCATCCGCTAGATAGAACTATTGAAGAATTTCATGCGACAATCAGTAAAGTCACGTATATAATTAAATTCGATAAAACAGATTTGATTTACAAGCATGGGCGGTAGCTTAATGGATCTCGTACGGATAAGATCTAGTTACATGTACTTGTAAGTCCAAAAATTTGTGCTATAGAAATGCTGTTGGATCACAAGTTATCCTTACCAGCATGGGCGGTGCCTTGAAGAGATAGCAGAAAGGATAGTGAAGCAGGTTGAGGAAATCGGCTGCGTAGATGTCGGCGTATCGGCTCACTTGGCTCGCGAAGAACGTCTGTCGGGATCCTGGAGAGAATAAATGAATGAGGAAATGTACAATGTAAAGGAATGAGAGAAAATGTTTAATCATCACTAAAGTTTGTGTTTCTATTAATTAAATGCCATACCCTGTAGTCTAATATTGAGGCATCCCATATCAAGATATTCCCAATTGTAAATCTTTTTTAATATAGTTACGATATAGTTAATGAGAACGTTATCCACTTAATGATTAAAGGCTAACTATAATCAATGTTTTTTTTCTACCAATATAATTTATGTAACAGAATAGACATATATAGGCTTTAACATAAAGTTTTAACCATATCTTGAATAAGAAGGTGCATTTTTAAACACCCACCACTTCTGAAAAGGCTGCCTATAATGCCATACGCCATGTCCATTTCATGGGACACTTCCTGGAACACGATAACGAGTCGATTGACAAACAGGGGTTATGTGAAACGATAAAACTATATGTTGGTTACATATTTAAAGTATATTTATCCCATTAAATAGGTAGAGCTTGTTTTACCTTTTTAATTGATGAGGACAAACGCAGAAACAAACAAACTAAAAAAATCGAAGACGTAATATTGAACAAATTCATGTTTCATTCATTTTTATAATGTTATGGATTGAAGACCTTTGATATCGTTTTAAATATTACAAAATATATCCTAAATCGGCACAAATAATATACGAATAACTTACCCTTAATAACCCTTGTAGGCGACTAATATCTGGTTTGTCTGTTGTCGCACTGTCTAGGTTTCTACAACGAACAAGAAAGTTATAGAATTGATCAGATAACTTAAAATTACATACACGTAGCTCTATCGATTTTATAATTGGTAGGAAACGAACACAAATTGTCAATAAAGACCGACAAAAGTTAGTTTGATCCTTAAAAATGCACAATGTGGCGATTTAGATTTAAAAGCAAAGATCAGGAGTCATAACAATTTCCATCACAATTGTTCTCGCATAATAAACATATAATCCTATTTCCATTTAAACCACCCCTATACAAAGGCTTCCCTTACCTGTAGGTATCACTGAGCTTGGCATCCAACGCTTGCAGCAAGTCAAACAGCGACGTCTTATTGGTCCAGACATCGAGTTCCTGGGCCAGCTCGGGCACCACGAGGAACGTTCTCCAGCCCTGGATCTTCTTTGATTTGAGGATGTCGCCGAAGATGTGGTCGCCCACGTACATGACGTCCTTGCCCTTGGCGCCGATCAGCTTGGAGAAGACCTCGCACGAACCTGAAGATTTTACAAAGATACAGTGTAAATGTAAATGAATGGGCCCATAGGTACACATTGGCATTATGATTGGGGATTATACTATAAGTGTGACTTTACCCTATAAGTTATAGGTTAAAGTCATACAAAGTCACACAAAAGGTTCAAGTATTGATCAGATTAAAACACTTCTCGCGGTGCGGTGTTTTTTCCCTAAATCTTTAACATACAACAGTATTGTGAAACAAGGTCAGTTACGGTCAGTTTTGAGAACTATCCTTTGAGAGCCCTGCACAAGTAACTATCAGTCAAAATGAATCGTCAAAGTATAAATATGGGGTTCATATAATTTAAATATGATTGCATTTATATATTTATAAATGATGCCATGGCCACATAAGATGATGTTATACACATATTTTTCAAAGGAATAACCTACCTCCTGAATATACCTGCCCTGCCTTTAACGGCCCAGTGTGAACGCCAATCTTTTGCGCACCGGTATCCTGTGAATGAAATAAAATTCAAATCGTTGTAGAATTGTATAAGAAGCAGATATGTTCGGCCTAATTCGAACACAAATTTGAATTTTCAGACAAAAAGTCTCACTTTAGTGCATGATCATTTCTAGGTATAATCCGTTCTGATTATTCATATTTCTCATACAATACCACCTCTTTGTTTGTCTTTTAATTGTAGTGGGAAATCATTCAAACGACTTCTTTTGAAATGCTTACCCTGTCAATTTGGCGTAGAATCGTGCCCTCTCCGAAGAAGAGAGGTTTTCTTGCATCAACCACCACATAGTCAAAGTATTCTGTCCAGTCTCGTTTTGGCGCTTTTCCATTCTGAAAACAGAAATGCATTATTTCTTTATTCATATAGTTATTACATGTATCCACATTAAAAGACAATGTGACCATGTAAACCGGTTTTCTTACGGACCCTTTTCAATATAATAAAGATGCAAAAACGTATCGCTTTAGAAATCGATACTTCCATTAAATTTGAAAACATACATATATTTCCGTTTACGTGAAACATAATTAAAAAAATATCAAATTCTTACCTGTTGCCCTCCTTCCAGTAAGAAAGCCATAACTTTCTACAACAAAGAAACATATTGGATGCATTTTAAATCTTATAATGTTAAACCTGGTTTAAACTTATTTGAGACCATACTAAAACAACCGTGCAGACTGGCTTTAAATCCATGCTTAATTTAAGAGCATCGGTCTAAACTACATATAAACTCAAAGTAAAATATATAATCTAGTTTCCATAAACCAACCCTCGATACACCATATCTCAGCCATGGCCTCAACTAGGATTATACGAAACATGAAGTCATAATGTACTTCTTCAAATGTAAAATTTCAGTTAATTATTCCAAATATTGATCTTTTAAGCTGGGATATACAAAAATATGATAAAAAGAATACGTCGGGTAACTAATATTTCTAAGAGATTTGTTTTCAAAATAGCCTGTCCGTAACGCATTACAATGTAAATTTCAATATTGCACAATATTGATATCGGATGCTTTGTCATCATAGAGATATTTCTGGATTCCGATAAGGTTTTTATATTTTTAAATCCGGCCGCCTGTTAAACCCTAAGTAGGAAGCTGACAAATACTAATTAAATTTGTTTTTCGAGGGCATATCTAGAAAAAGGGCGCCATAACAGAACATATGGGGCCAAAGGGGAAGGGGTTACGGGTGAGTGGCAAACACGTTTTTACTTATATCGATTCTTGCCTGGGTATATTCCTGTAACTGTAATTCTACACATTATCCGGGGTTTCATTTTGTATGGCTTTGGTACTCACATTGGTGTACTCGTACTCGCTGTTCGTGAGCAGGAAGGTCTTTGACCCGTGTTCGCGCATGCGGTCTAAGAGCAGCGGAAGACGCGGGTCCTTGGCCACGTACTTCTCCATGTTCGCAGCAGTCTTTGTTTTTAAAGCACCCTGCGCGAAGAAAGGTAAGACAAACATGTTAAACGGTCGATGGTTTCGAGGTTCACAGGGGAGGGATGGGTGGCTGATCATGAAGATTATTAAACGATGTTCGCCTCTGAGTGGTTGGAACTTCTCCATGTACGCAGCCGTCTTCGTGTTTTTTAATCACCATAAGCGAAGTCAATTATATTGAATATTGAGTATGGGTGGTTATTCAGTCTAATAATCGAAGGCAACTGAGTGGAACGAATAGGGATCAGAAACATGTGAGTCTGAGTCTTAAGACCACCCTAAGCTGAGGGAATATTTAAAACGGAATTGTAAAACAATGGTTGTTTACAAAACTATTCGACAAACATGTATCTGGTTTAGAATGATGAATTTAGAGGGTGGCTTGCCACTTAATTTTTTTTACAGATATATCAATTGTGCCCTAAATTGACATTGATAGTCACGCTATATCTGGCAAGTATTGATTAAATTACCTAGTACACATAAGCATTAATTTCAGGTAACGATGCATGACTTGAACATTCAATATTAATATTAAAATCATTTTTCGAAAATACATGTATTATGTAAATGTTAAGCTTACTTTCATATGCACATGGTCTACGGCATTGCGGCAATCTTGGAATATGGATTTGAAAGACATGTACATTTCACCGCACTTGACTCCGGTTGGTTCTCTGTTAAGCAAGAAACATAAAACTTATTGTATTTTCGTACATGGATATTGAAACACATGTATGGTCATTAAAACAATGCAAAATAGAAGCTTATTGCTATATGCATTTTTATCATATATATCGACGCAATTTTGTATGCTTTATCTTTATTATCTAAACTGACATATAGTATCATAACTATTTATTTCAAACGCTTTCAATGGTTATACGAACCAGCTATTTTCTGTTTCTTTAAGGTTTTACAATTTTCGGATAATATTGAATGGATAGAATAACATATTTAATTATGCACAAAGTGGAAAACATGCATGATTCTGATTACCTAAAATGCACCTATTTAAATCTTAGCTAGTGGGCAATATATATTTTAGATACGAAAATAAAATAACGATTGAATATTTGAAGAAAATAAGTACATCCTACATGCATTATACAGAACTAAAATGACTTAAAATATACACTTAATTATGAACAAGGAAATTCATACAACATAAAATATTGAATAAATACTGAATTCATAAATTCAGTGACTTAAATGACGTGGAAAAGTGTTTTTAAAAAGTATAAAATAAATCACACTAAATATCTAAAAATCAAAATGAAAAATTTAAATGTTATAGTAAATGCTTACATAACAGAACAAAAACTTAATGATAAATTTTGAAATATGAGATCTAACATATCAGTACGTGAAAAACCATATAAATGAACTGAAAAATAGTTCAGATATCTACACAAAAGATGCCCACCATGCATACATGAAATAATTAAAGTATTCATTAGTAGAAGCCAGGTTATATACATACAAGCAAAAGCAATTTAACACATAGCAGCAGATTTGGAAGTTGACTTATTTCAGGCACATAGATGGAAAAAAAGTCAGGAATATAGAACGATATTCTGTTTTTTTTCTTAGATAT
>LQRL01109329.1:4822-18542 GCA_001703475.1 Hydroides elegans | reverse complement strand
CGTTATTAAAAATAAATCCAAATTTGTATCAACAATATGATCATAAAGAGCACCTGTTTTGTTTTTGATAGATCGAGCATTGAGGAGACCTACGCGGATTTGTTTCAAAACATTGGTATTTGGATAAATCAGGTTTCGCTCATTCGTGTTTGTTTTCACTCTTTCACTAGTGTCACTCCTTAAAGTAATCCTAGAGGGTATAGAATTTTGAACAAGTTCTACTAAGTTTGATTTGTTCGCACCCCTTGATTTAAGTGGGGCATTTCGCCTAAAACTGCATATTGTCTGAATTGATTGCCCGAGGTCACTATCTGGTACACTCGTATATCCGTTGAACCCGACCATTGTGTTTAAAAAGTCTAATAGAATCGCTATTTTAATCCAAAAGATAAAACAATGCATAATTAGACCCAAGTGTCAAGTTTCACATATGTTTACTCCAAGTATGCAACAAGTACTTCAGTATCCTTTTGTAAAATTATGTTTTAAAAAGTTGCATCAAAGTCACTTTTTAAAAGTTCAGTAATTTAATTATTCTATATATATTCCGTTTCTATAGCAAAAACACATCTAATACATAACATTTTTTATCACTAATATTGCTTAATATAATACTAAAATTAACTTTATAAACTATTTATTTTTCTATGTGCACCACATGCGGTGTTACAATGCATTACGTAAACTACTAATAAATCTCAATAGTTCAATGTTTAACTTATTCATATTGATTCATACATATTGATACTACACACATCAAAGTATTTTAATATATTTGCTTCTAATCTGACAATTCTTTATATCCTTAATCAGATAAAAAATGTATACATAAAATCAAATATACACTCACAAACAACGACATAAATTATATACATGCATTTGTTTTGGTTGCGTTTTGTTTTACATATAAGTGAAAATTGGTCCCACCTTGATATCATAACTTTTGCACCAAATAATTTGATTGGTTCATAAACTGAAATAAAATTCATATACTTGTAAAGGACAATTAATAGTAAACTTGAAACATATATGCAGTTCCTTAAGTCGAATGTAATATAAACATATATATATAAACATATATATAAACATATAATATAAAACATATATATGTTTTGTTATTGGCCTGCTAAATATCATATTTGAATTGATTTTGTGAATTTATATCAATGCTATGATTATGTCGTTTCACAGAAACTCTACAACATATGTGATGATGCGAATAATGTTTTGTTAATTGTGTTGTTCATTTTGATGATTTGTAATGGATGACTTATGTCATTTGAAAATGTAACATACCCTCGATTCGGCCTAATCCATATGAGTAACGCGCAGCAAAAATAATTATAAGACCCATAAATAAATGCATTTTTTATTCTGATAGCACACTTCTCTGCTAAAATGATAATAACAACTATAACTACAAGATTGACACAAGAAGTTGTGTCAGTTGTCGTTTATTATTTTATATTATTATATATTATCTACATAGCATAAAATAAAAATATAGTTAATCCTTAAACGTTTAATTTATGCTTATTATATATCAGTTGTGAAACAGTATGCTTCTTATCTTCGAAGAAACGAAATAGTTCTGTTCTGATTTCAATTACACTTGTATTGTTTCAAAACGCATATATCTCATATATATTGCGTGTTGTGATTTTAAAAAAGTGAAAATATATGGATATTTTACATGTCTATTCTTGTCATATTCTATGTTCAAATATATGACCAATTAGTAGTTATATTGAAATCCAATTTTAAGTGTTCTTATCCCTTTCGTATTATAATTTAATCCATGCAGTTATACAAATACGTTGTGTTTTTTCCTAACAATGCATCAACTGGTTTAAACTTTAATAAAGTTGAATTATAAAATTTCATTTTATAAGATAAGTTTCTCCATGAATTAAAGTATGAATCATAAATAAAGTGGGCAAATGCACAATGGTGATTTATGTTCGATTCAAAATCTGCCCATGATATACCCAAAATACTATTAAATTAATACAACAAAAATACCTTTTTATTTTTTCTTACATCCGTCAATTACCAGGTTATATTCTTTGTGGCATTATTTGACCAATTAACTGGTAATTACATTTCCAAAATCATAATGCTACTTCAAATTAATTTTGATAACAACTTAATTCTTTTGAATAGGACTACAGAAACTAGTACTTAAAATAATTGTATACTCCTTTGACAACACTGTTTATAAAGTCAATGGGATACCATACTGCTATGTATTAACACTCACCATTGTTTTTATTTGTCATTTATATAAACCAAATTTAATCATTTAGATAGTTAACAATTCATAGCTTGTTTCGTTAATTTAATACCAAGGTGAATTAACATGATTACTAAATTTGACAATGTTAAAAAAAAACAACTAGGATTATTCAAAATTGGCTATTATTAACAATAGTTAACTTTATATTTCATGCAATATTCAAAATACAAAAATAGAATTATATGCATATGTTTTAGTTAATCGACGAAAAGCATATATTTTAGTAAGAACACAAATTTGTTTATTTGATTTCATAAGCAAATGGGTATATAGGCGTGAATACTAAGTACCCAATCAAACGGTAGTAAAACATCGTCCACATATGCGTGCCATAAGCGACAACTCAATAGTTTTCATATATGCATGTATATTATATATGTATTAAATACTATAGCCGATCTGCAGATTGGCTGATTGAACCAGTCCATCTGTGGTATAACACAGATTGGCGGAATTAATCCAGCAAAACTACATATCGGTTAATAACCACAGATTTGCGCTAACATATATGCTGCGCATCATACGCAGCAGTTATCCTGCCAAGATAACAATCACCAATGAAAAAGTGCTCAAATCAGCGAATATCCAACGAGTTTACAGACTCCTAAAGCAACGACGAATACGTTGGTTTGGTTACGTATAATAGATGATAGACGCATTCCTAAGGAACTACTCTTCGGCAAAATTGTAAACGCGAAACGGTCTAGAAGAGGGTCGAAATTGTGTTTTAAAGACTGCTGCAAACGAAACATGATTCCATTCGATGTCTCATCGGCTTATTGGGAGAAAATGGCTGACCACAAACTAACGTTGGAATGAACATACCACTATAACCTGGTTCCATGCACTACGTAATAAGAGTGAAGCAAGAACAACCCGAACAACCAAACCCGGACGGATACTGACCATAGTTTTTACAAATGGCGTATTTATTTACGCTAATCATGAATGGGCGCATTGCAAAGACTAAGCACATTCCATTCATGATCATTGTAATTCCGTTTCAGTTTATATTTCTATTTTAAAAAAGGGTATCTTTAATACATTGGTATTTATGATTTGTAGACAATGACTTAGATTACATCTACTGTGATTTATCAATTGTATTCAATGATAAACGTGTGAACATTGACAATTAGTTTAATTGTTAGTATGATCGATGCAAGATACATTTACGAGCATATATAATATAGTTATTTCGTGACTTATTACATCTTGTATTTTCCGATGTTTTGTATGAAAAGAAAAGTACCGCTCACTCAATTTTAAGTTATGTCAGCTATATCAGATAAATATATGGATATCAATGATTACCAATTCAAATATTAATAGCACATCTTACATATTTAAAGGTGAGAATGATATGAAATGGAACAAGGAATAGCGACACAATCATACATGCATTCGGAAATATGCATATCAATTGCAACGATAGTTAAAAGCTTCGCATATTTGTCTGGAGAGTTATAAGACTAGCTGTTGTATGAATTATCACACAAATGTTAAACAACAATTAATTCAAATGCTGGTCAAATTAGTGTCGCCTCCCATCTATATATATATAAGTTGACAATGTGTAACACCAATTATAATAAGATACAACATATGATATAAAACACATATAATATAGAAAGTTGTGACTTGTGTTATAAATAGAAATAAAAGATCCAATTTAAATCAATTTTGTTCATCTCTCAGGAGAAATTATGTGGCGAAATTGAAATGTAAAATTAGAGAATTGCACGTTTTTGAAAACATTATGCTTTTAACCGTTGCGAAAAACACTGCAAATTAAATTGTTGTTTAGACCCGGAATTTTCTTATGAAATGGTTTGCAACTCGAATGTGTAATTTATATTAATATGTTTAGTTAATGAAAAATATGACAAGCAATGTTTATAGTAAAATTATGCCTTAACGTTGATATATAACCTTATCCAAATGTTTCCTTCCAGTTTCCTTTATTTAGTTATTTATTGTTGTCAAGTTAATTGTATTAATAAATATAAATGATATCATATATTCATTACAATAACTCATAATACTCTTATAACAAATCCTGAGTCAGTTTATTTTGACTCATACAGTATATTTACTTCTAAAAGTTGGTCACACTAATAATCTAATCAATGTAAATCGCAAATACCTTAAATCAATGACGTTGAAAGTGATAATAAGATAAATAACAATAAAGTAATTGTGTTGTTCTATAGTATTAAAATATTATCTCCAAACGGGACAGCCAAATATAAACAATATCTTCAAAATCAAAGTCAAGTTATCAAACAAGCCTTATCGATCTTCACCCATAGATGGTGCTCTCAGTGGTTTCCGCTTTATATCGTATTGTTGTTGTCTATTGGTCTTAGGTAAATCTACAAATTATGAAACACAAATTCATGTAATTGGTAATACATAACATATAGCATATTTTACATATAACTATGAATATGCTATGCTTGGTGATTTTTGTAGTCACTAGACTAAAATTTGAACATGCTTGTTTGCTTGAATTTCTTTCTTTTTGTTATGAAAATAGTCAAGTTAATACACTGTCAAAATAGCCTCATGGTGCTACCGAAATAATAAAAACACACATTTAAATAATCCGTTGCCAAGTTTCATTCATGATCAAATCGGATATATATCGAGCACATTTTGTAAGATTTGTTTATGACTATTTCTCAAAAACGGATTTGTACATAAACACAGACTAAACATATCTCAAGATTCATCATCAACAGGTATTTGTATTTAAAACACATAAAATCATTTTTATCCAAGCAATTAGTTTGAAAATGACATGTACTATATGCTAATGGACGAAAAAGGGGTTTGCTTTTTGAACATAAACGATAATCTGTTACTATTTTGAAAACATACTTACCGAGCGGAATTATAATGCTATCGAAGTTTTCTTCTGAAATCCGTTTAGAAACCAAAGGCAACGAAACAATATTGACCATGTGCTCGTCTTTGTTTTGATATTCATCATCATCATCGTCACCAGAGTCGGAATTACGTTTACCAAACCTATAAAATATCATTTTTATAGAACAAATTCTTTATGTATAACAAATATACCATATAGCAATGCAAATATTAGTCCTTTATTATCAAAATGAGTTTCAAATGAAACACTTATGTGTGTTATCACATGATACCGTCAATAAAGATATATAAGAGTTTTGCTATATATACAATAGAATAAACTGTTATTGTTTTACCTAAAAGGCACGGGTTTTTCAAGGTTAAACTGTCGTTTATGTGGTTCTTCCGTGAATTCTCTAGATTAACATTTGACAGCATTTAATAAAATTGTTTCTGATTGTTTAAAACAATAAAGCATAATTGTAATTTTATTTTACTTTTGTGACTATTGTCGTTGCCGTTGCATAAGCTTATTTTTTAGGAAAACACGTGTTATGCTTAGGCAAGAAACATTTTATTTGTGCTATAGTTATGCAAATATGTGTACCAATTAATGATAAATTCTGATAGTTACATTTATTGAGAATACATGCTTTACAAATAATGAATATTTGGCAAGATAAATAGGATTTACATACCCAGTCAGATATTTAATAATACCATCTTCAATGACAAGACCAATCCTTGCATCATCTAAAATATAATTATATATTTTATGTTTATGTATAAATGAAACAATTTAAAACTAAAACTAAACAAAAGAACGCAATTAAAGCATATATGAAATAATAACCATGCCAAGTAATATTTACATAGCAATATTCATATTCAAAGTGTTTTATGACAACAAACATCATGTGTTATAAATGTAAATATATATTACCGTTCAATCGAAAGGCTATAGCATTATATATACTCCAACAAAATGATAGTGAGTGTAGCGTCATGGTCATTCCGACTTGCGCCTACATTAACAAAGATATATATGTGTTTTGAAAAAAAAACATGACTAATTAAGACATCAATATCATAATCATAACCATTTATTATAATCTAATTGCTCAATGTTGATATATCAATACGTATAATGACTATGATACAATGATTATTGAACTAAGTTGAACAAATGAATCGGTAAAATCATCATAACAAAATAAGCAAGAACCTTGTTTAAGCTGTTGAGCCACTTGTTTATTTAGACTAAATTTAATGACCAGTAGACTAACAAACAAATTATATTTTTCTTACCATATTCATGTTTTGTCACAAGTCCTTTCAAGCAGCAAAGATCCTTAGTTTGTACACAAATGGTTTTTATTTGACAACTGCAATTTCCACAATTTACGACGTTCACAAGCTCACATTGGGGCCATTGCAATGAATATGTCGTTCTACCAATGATTCCTGGGCTTTTCTGACACAAAGACTTAAACTGTTCTTTAATTTCAGTTTAATAATTGAAAAATAGCGTAATTGCTTTGACAAAAATGATAATAACATAGTTTTGTGTAAGAGCATGCATCTTAAATAAAGCATAATTTATCATGTGTGATAACTGCAATTTGAGTTTTTATTTCTAAAATAAACATGTCGTTAATGTATAGGTGTTTTTAGCAATCTGCTATGACTCAGCGTCATTTATTTGACATTATGTGATATGATTTGTAATCAGGATATTAAATTGTCCTATTAAAATCATAAATTATGTTTGTCAAAGAAAATATTTGTATAATGGCAACATGCAAGCATCTAATGTATATACCAAGTTTCTGTCGTCATATGTCATATGTTATATGGGTGCATAGTGACTGCGATCAATTTAGATATGCATTCTATTAGGTTGATTTGTTTGGTAATATATCAATATTGCAAAAAAAAACTAACCCACTAAAATATGTAGTTTTTTCTATTTTATATATTTGCGTTAGTATAGCTGATGAATTTGATCACAAACGTTGTTATCCTAAACAATTGGCTACCATATTATCAAATTAGTAGATGCATTTATATATAGCAATCAAGTTGTAATGACGATATATAAAAACGTGTATCATTATTATTATCATAAGCATCATCATCATCATCATCGTCATTATCATCATCCTATAATGGTGCCTTTTCAAGTGCGAGTTGTTCACTTTCACTGTTAATAATGTCACTATTTATTATTTGAAACGCAGATACATTTAAATAAAAGCATATATAATTTGAAGATTTATATCATTCATATTTGGTAATAATTTGTTAAATTATCAAAAATGCAGCGTTCATGAAAACAACCTTACATTTTATACCTAATTTTATATAACTTACGCTACGAAATACGCTACTAAATTTGAAAGAAAATACACAACAATATACCTAGATCCATAATTCTTCACTCAAAGACCAATTTTAATTAATTTGATAGAATTAGTCTACCGATAGTCCACTAGTATAAGTTTAAAAGCAGACTAGTTCAATAATATACATACATGTATCATTATCACCATTATAAAGTCAATGTCATTGGTCCTTTGTTCGAGTTTCTTCAAAAACATACACATATTTAAATAGAGGGATGGTGTCGAGATATCCCTACAATGTCTCAGTGTATCATTATACATTTTCTCTTGGTTTCGTAGTTCAGCTACATGATTTAAGAGTTATGTACCGTTTGTGAATCCTTGATTGCTGGCTAAATACAATAATTTATGTTTGATAGCATGATAGTTCAATAAATCAATGTATGCATCGATATAATTTCAACATTAATAGTTCTTTTCTTGAGTTTCCTGACATAAACACATATTAATACCACATATTAATACCATGACTAATTATAGTCATGGTATTTGATAGCTGACGTCCTCCGAAATGATGATAACGCGCGGTTGTGAGCATCTTTATCCGCGGGTCCGGTCCATTTGAATAATCCGCCAAGTAAGGAATAAGATGGTGTCGATATATCCCTACAATGTCTCAGTGTATCATTATACATTTGACCCTCATGTCGAAGCTCAGCTACATGCGTTTTGTGTTTATAATTTAAATCGGCAACGTGATTTCTGTGCTTAAAGAAGCAATAAACGGTGAAGCACATCACAAAAACGATGGCTATGAGTATTGAACGGAAATTGTATTCCAAAAATATTGTGTTTAGTCCAAGATCCATAATTGTTGTTTTCAAAGCGTCAATGAGGGATCCAAAACCTATTGCAATAATCATGTCAATAAAGCAAAACAAAGTTTAATTCTGATTTAAACTTATTTTTATTTAATATATATTTATCCACGATATGTATACAACTGATTTCGGTTGTTAGTTTTGCAGTTAATATAGTCGCCAGATTTGTAAATATTCAATAATCATGTGATTAGTTTGTCATTATAAAATATCCACCTTTTCATATAAGATATCACATGATAGATGTGTTCTTGAGAAACTGTGAATATGTTAATTATTGCTATTATTTAGTGGTATCTGGAGATAACTAAATCTCTTGACTGCAGTGCAAATCGTTCACCAGTAACACTAAGTGCTTTCATCAAAAGCGAAAAGTAGTTTCGATGACGTTAACTATAAGGTTTCGGTAATAATTGTAATAATACCCTGTATGTATGGAATTTCTTATTATTTCGTTTTGTATAAACAAAATATTATTTGACTACATATTCTAGACACAAAATCAGCTATGAATAAGTAAGTAAATCTTAGTGTTTAATCACTGTTGATTATTATTTTTATACACATATATAATTATTCATATGTTCTTGTGTTAGGATCATTGTCATTTATGCATTTTAAGTCTAGCATAATGCTAATGAATATACAATATATTGGTTTGGGTTTGCAATCTTTGAACAACGGTAATTCAATTATGTTTAGTATTGCAACAATACAAAGATAAACATGTATGTTCTACGCTGTTGAATTATGATACAAGTTAGTTTGCGTGTTTATGACGTGTTACGGCCTAACCCATCACGCTATATTTAAGTTTGGTTTAACATGAAGACAGCTATCAAAAATGTTAAAAGGGAAGCCAAATATAATTTACCCTAATTAAATACATATGTTAATGCATTATATGACCTTTTGTCTAATTCAAAATTAATTAAAACAAAAGCCAAAACTCAAAGAGACAACATTAGACATGCTTATAAGAATATAAAAACCTTCTGGAAAAACAATGCCTCTGAAAGTGGTATTTATTTACTTATAGGTGAAATGTATAAAAGTCCTATGGCGTAACTGTGCGCTCTTAAAAAGTATGATAGCGTTGTGCACGATTTATGTCATATATGTTGGTTGAATGCTTAGGACACTGTGTAAGTAAGTGTGCGACTATATAAGTGTTAAAGATAGCAAGTTTATAGCAAGTTTATATTTCTCTGACTGCAAGTTATATTATATGTTTCCATAGGAGTACAATATTATGATATAATCATCTGACACAAATAAAATATACAATATGTGTGACTGCTGCTCAAATTTTAGATGATGTTTAAAGTTATGTCGTGTACTTTATTTTTCATGTTTTTGTTTAAATTATATGCTTTTAAACTGTAAACGTTATTGAACATAAATGCTGTGACTAATCAAATATCAAATTACACAACAACTCATTAAATCATTTAGCAATTATAATTGATTCATTCTTATGTGTATTTCTATAACATATTTGCATCCACCAAATATGCACATGGTAGGAAACATTTTGCCCCGTGCTATGTGTAAACTGTGATCTTAAAACTGTGCTCCATTAATATATGTTTTGATTTGTTATGTCACAAAAAGCGTAGTCCATTGGTATCAGCTATACCAAGTCCTCAGAAAAGTAACTGGAGCGAAGATAGCTAAAACATATATAGTTTAACATCTTTTCCCTTGCGTTATGATGATTATTCAGAAAATACTATTGTTTAATGTCAACGTCCAATGATATGTTTGAAAAGGATGGGTCAAGTATAGCTTGACGTTTACTTTGAATAAAAGCTTATTATACATGTCAACCCTTATTCTCCATAACCATGTAATTTGAATAAATGTAATTGGAGTTATGAGTGTGTAGACGACGAGAATAATTGATCAACAACATTATATGAGTATGTGATTTCATGTAAGCAGTCAATTGTCCATTTGTCTAATTATAAAGAGTTCTATGCAATGATACTATTATTGTGATTGATAAGGAATTGTAGCTTCATGTGCGGTCAAAAGCTCTATCATTTTTTCGGTGCAAACAAGATATTTAGGACAGTTTTAGTATAATTTTGACGTGTTTATTGGTTGAATATCACGACATCGTTATTCTCAAAGCTACTTTCATGGCAAACGCTAATGCATTTAGTGAAGTATTGTAGACTTGAGTATGTGTAAAAGTTCCATGAATATACATTTATTTATTCAAAAACGGGTTGTTATGTCTGACTTTGGGGTTGCTACCCTTCAGCAATTGGCAATAAATCATACACGATCAAATTAGTTAAACTCGCCAAACATGACTGAATACGGATTTTTATTGTGATTAGAGAAGCATTAGAGTCTTACGTGCAGTTATATGGTTCAGATATAAACATTAATTACGATTTGATATGTTATTCTTAGTTAAAGTGGTATATATTTGTGATCTAATAGTACTCGAATACAAGCTTATCATTTATTTGTCCCCTAACTAACTCATCTTATACCATATTAAAATTAATACGTACCTTACAATTACATTAAATGCCATTTTGATTGGTGAATTAATGTAGATTTGACTGTGATTATAGTAGGTTTGTGATCCAATCATATACATGTTTAAGCGAGAAGCATGGTCAAATGTTTCCAATTCCACACTTTTCAATCAATCACACCATTTACAAACATATTTAACGAATGGTAACCTTGAGTATAATAACAATATGTATATTTACGGGCTGCCCGTCGGACGGACGGCACGACCTGCAGACATACACATAAACGGACATGATGATAGCGATAGCCTTCAACAGAAGAAGTAGCTGATAACTAAGAGCATATGAATCATGTGTGTAAATTGTAAATGTGTTCCATTGTTATCGTCCACTTTATAGACATGACACTTTCCTAAGTAGTACACGATATATACAATATGTTATCAATTTTAGATATGAATTTATTAATGATAGCGAAATCATCATTGATCTCATGTACATAATGCGTAGGCTTGTTATCCATACATATACTGTGTTATTATACAAAGCACACAATTGTATCAGGTATCAGATATTATAGTCAATTCATATGTGAAATACAACTTATTTAAAATGAATATATTTACACAATTTCTGATTATTGGAGTAGTAACATTGTTTAGTTTCTATTCAGTGAATTTATTGTCCGAAACTTATGCAAAAATTGAAATGCATAAAGCAAACCTAGAACACGAAGGAATTATTCAAGAAACACAAATGAAATATCAATACAAGGCATATGAAACAAGTCTAAATTATAATTAGGAGGCTTGCAGGAAAACAGCAATGATCGAAGATAAAGGATGGTTAAGTACAACTATAACTATGGATATGAGACATTACGAAAGGTGTGTAGCCGCAAATAAACAGTCAAATCCGCTACAAATAGACAATAAAAGACAAAACATTATTTTTTAACCTTACTCAATATTAACACCGTTTGAAGCTGGAATCATGGACATTTACATTTTAAATGAACACACCACATGAAAAATTACAGTAAAAGTGTTATATATGGATTGCAATAACAATGAATATAGTAAAAGGTGACCGATTACCTGAAGAGCACAGTGCTTTTGTTGTTATTTAGTTAACATTATTTGTGAAACATACACTAATGTTGAACATGAATAAAGCACACCTAGAAAGCGGAAGGATTATTTACGAAAACAATATGCACTTTCAATAAAAGGTATTTGAATATATTAATTAAATTCAGGAGATATGCATAAAACAGTCTGAGACATGTAGTAAAACAGCTATGAACGAAAATAAAGGATGGTTTGCTACAGTTCCAAGGATGGATATGGATCATTCACAAAAGGTGTATAGCCATAAAAAAACTGTCAAATCCGTTACAAATAGAAAAAAAAATAGATAATAACTTAATTCAATATAAAAACTCTTTGCAGTTGGAACCGTGGGAATTTACATTTAATTTGAATACATCAAACGTTAACTGTTTTTCTTCACAGTAAAAGTGTTATATGCAGATTGCAGTTACAATGGATACATTTACAGTATTCCAGCTGGAATAAAAGCGTGTTTTGGTTGTTATTCAGTGAACCTATTTTTTGAAGCATGGGTCATTTTGAAAGGTGTATAGGTGCAACTAAAAAGACGAATCGGTTACAAATGAAAAAGGAAACAGGATATATCAAAATTACGTTCGCAGCTGGGACCATAGGATATCATATTATATATTAAAGAACAAAAGGGATAAATTTACTTATTGACTGGTGTTGTTTTTATTATTTGATCAAGTTTCATATGTGAATTCACAATGCTAGTAAAATTAGTTCTAGATCAAAATGTTCATGGTATATTTGCCAGAGGGATTCTGATTTTATGACTATTAGAGTGATACTGACCTTCTTGCATATATAACTCTAATTCATATTTGCAATGTAGCAGTAGATTTTCCATAAATAGTGTGTTTGTCAAATTTTAGGTATATATTCAGAACAAAATACTTCATACTAATAACATACTTGTTTTAATTGTAATAATGTATTTCAGTCCGGCAGCATAGTATATTGTTCGTATTATTAAACCTAGCCATTTTTTGTAAGCATTTAACATATTGTTTGGCAATCGGGATAACAGCATCCACAGTTATTGAAATTAAATGTAGCAGGCATCAAGAATAAAGCATAAACACGAATACATAGTTATTTTATCATAAACACATTCCATAAAAACAACGATTGAAAGGAAGTAAATAAACTAGCTATTTCAAACCCTTAAACTAATGGAAATGACTATGACAAAAGCCTAAAACATATGTGTGATATAAATTAAATGATAGATTGATACAATATATATTGACAAGTTTGTGAACGTAAAGTAGCAAAGCAGAACAAAAATAGCTTACGGAAAACATAATTTTCTAAGGAATAAATAAACGATTGTTAAATATATGTTTACAATTATGTTTTCAAAAGAAATACATTCCAACTGCAAAATTAGACAAAGTGTAACAAGGCTTATTTTAATCACTGAAATTAAAGAATATACTCAATTGGTAATTTAGAAAGCGTTATAGTGATAAAATAAACAAACACGCTTCGATCAAATTTCAAAAGTTTTGAGGGAGGGACATTTTAACTGCAAATACGACAAATGGTAAAAAAGACAGATTTAAAATATATAAATCACTAACAATATACAATAATAATGAATTGTTTTATTAAAATAAATTAGTAGTGATTACTAAATTAACATAAAAATTATCATAATAATCACATAAAGTGCGGTGTCTTTCAAGGTTTTAATATGCGCTATATATAAAAG
>LQRL01109314.1:4132-19339 GCA_001703475.1 Hydroides elegans | reverse complement strand
CTGTATAAATTTCGATCCATAGAGCAAATTTCCGTCGACACTTCCTGTTCTTTGACATTTAATGAGAGTTGCATGCGAGACGTTGATTGGTTGACAACTCAACACTAAGTTCTGCTCTTTGCAGGGCGAATGCGACATGATGAAATGACACTCAGCTTCCTAAATCGTCGAAAGTGTTGCCAATGTCGCTTGAAACAAAAAAATCGCTTCTTTTCAACCTCTTTCGCTTTAAAATTTTGGCTTTCGCGGGTTGCTTTTTTTTGCTTGTTTTCGAAATTTTATTTTTTGCTATATTTTCTTAATAAATCTTTGTACTTCATCATGATTTTGACGATGAAAAAGTGATATTTTTTAAAGATTAAATTTGATTATTATTTTCACTTGTTTTCAGCGAAATGTTCGCGTTTTTTTTCATCACGAGAATTGGCAACATTGATCGTCGACGACGACGAGGTAAAAGGCTTTCTTATTTGAAGATTTATTTCTTACCATTTATGATGGTACCGTTTAAATAGAGTTCCTTTTGTACTGGTTTTTGTAATGTGTGATATCCTAATCCTACCATGTGACGAAAGCGAACGCTTTCATCAAATTTAAAGCATTATGTTTTTTTTTTGAGAAACCATAAAAAAATGGTTATATCATAGAACAATAATAGCATTACCAGAATTCAACTTGATACTTCATGCACGGAATCCTTCATGTATGTTTAAATATGCTGCAGTTACGGCTAAATTGACATGCTATGAGACCATTCCACGAGAGTACATGAAAGCCTAACATAATGTCCGGTCACTTTACTATGTTTATTTTACGATTTATCATTTTCTCTTTTACAAAACTCTTTTTGAATGCTTTTCTTTTATTTCTTTTATTTTTCTTTTATTTTGCTCTTTTTTCGAACAGAGCAGTAAGCTTCTCAAATAAGCCCCTTATAATACGTGGACGATATGAAACGAAATTATAGAGAGCGTTAAATGACTCTAAAATCAATGAGAAACTATTTGTTTTAGTCCGTTTTCATTTTATTATTAGAAAAGATTACCCTAGATAAATAGCAACGAATGAGAACCTTTGAATTTTCAACTTTTGTCCATTTTAAATTATCTTGATTTTTTTATCATATGCTCATTATGTATTGTAAAATGATGGTCAGGGTGAATCTTAAAATGGAGTGTAACATAATATGATAGTCGTCTTCTCATGCCTTTCATGTGTTCTTTAATGTATTTTAGAATTTTCATTTGTTATATTTCGCTTACGACTAATTAAAGAATCCAACCGAGTAATAAGTTTAATTTTATATTAACAAATCATAACATAATCATATGTTTCAGAAAACTCGGATATATTTTTTTTTGATTTTGGGATACCTAAATATCTTAATATTATTTGATTTACATGTTAAATAGTTTAAGCATAAACTTACTTGCTCATATAAATGAAAATTATTTGTAACAAATAGTTTATAGTCAATAAAAATGTAACACTAATGGTGCTGTTTGTAGTTGATACATGTATTTGAGAAAGCTATATTTCGAAATACAAAACAATATTTCGGGTAAAAACAATTATATTTCAAATGATCATAATCGAAATTCAAAGCTAGTACTTTTAGTTATGAAATATATGCATTTTCTTACCTCCTGACTGAAACTCTTCTGGAAAGCCAGTCTCCTACTGACCGCGTCTGCGTCCGTTAAACTCATATTGAGTCCTGAAATTTATATTTCAATTATACCTTTACAAATAATATATGCATTTGTAACAAAATTGGAAAACGCCAATTACAGCATTTTAAAGTGAAATTGATCACAGTTGTTTTAAAGTAAACATGACATAACAAAATGTTGTTTCACTCTACAATACTAAAACGTTTATAAAATGGTATCAGGATCTAAAATATCTCCATTTTAACTTGAATATCAATCTTTGGTTTGGCTTTTTTTCATCAAAACGACAATTTTTAGGGCACAATTGCTCAAAAAATATGCTTTAACTTAATCTAAATTTTATAAAAACTGCAAATGGAACACACATATTAATAGTTATGAAAGGTTTTGACTTGATAGATTTAGCGAAACGAACATGAGTAACTCCATTTTTTTATGATCAATTCTTTCAGAAAAATATTAGAACTATAAAGGCGCGTGCACGCAAAACAGGCAAAAAATATCACAAATCATGTTTGTTATGTATCTTATACAAATCTCACTTGAAGAAAAAAGAGCATGATTCAAACATTCAAATTACGTGTTTTTTCTTCAAGTGAGATTGGTATAAAACACATAACAAACATGATTTGTGATATTTTTTGCCTGTTTTGCGTGCACGCGCCTTATCAGAAAAATATTAAGACCTATTTCATTGCTGCCAGAAGCATACGTTTATTGTATTTCCCATTTAAAGGGAAGTATAAACAGTATATTGATATTAAAACTTTATAAATTGAATTTTATATCAAAACAGAAATATAAAAAATGCACCTTTTATATTTGGTATGCCTATAAGAAAACAAACTTTCCTGGTAAGAATCCAACAGTATAACAATAAAGGCGTGTAATTAACAGATAAAATCTAACATAGACCTAAAGCCTTACATGGTTGAGTAACATGATATTAACTACATTTTGTTGTATATAAATGTTAGGATAAAAATAATTAAAGCGCAAATACCACAGTTGTAATTTTTTTGTGTTTATAAATAAATGTAATTATTGCAAACAAATAAATTCTTCTTGTGCATTTTCTAGGTTAATCTAATGGAAAAGTATTTATTACAAAAACCTCATTTACAATAAAAAATGATCCTCCGAACCTTCAAAATGTTTTTTTTTTATATTTTATATCCAAAATGCACTATAAAATCTGAAATCGATTTCCACAAATAAGACTTATCCAAATGAAATATAACTCAAAATAAATTTATCATGCCAAACTGCTTCTCTAAAAATCCGGCACGTCCCTCAATCTAAATTGATTCGATTTATATTCGAGATGGAGCATGGGGTTATGAAATCACCCACGCATTGCAAATCAATGCCCCGTATGCATATAAGGGTGCGGTTACATTAAACTAGCGATTCTTGTCACCACTTGCGATTTTCACTGCTTTTCTTTGTTCATAAGATCGCAAGGAGCGACAGGGCTGTCGCTCGTTACGAACGCGCGATATGAAAAGCAAAGAAAAACAGTTAAATTCGCAAGTGGTGACAAGAATCGCTAGTTTTATGTAACCGCACCCTAAGCAAATATTATGAAACCGCTATTTGTCACATAGATGGTAGTCTGGTTTTATATGAGAAACTCAATTTTAAAATGAATATTTCTGTTCATGTGTTTCAGTTTTTAAAGTGTTTGCTCCTTATCATTTTAAATGTGTATTTTATCGCGTCATTTAAGGGTCTGTAAAATATAATTACGTACAATAATTGCTCATTCATAACATTCAATTTTTATGTTTTGCGCTATCATTTTGGTAGTGAAATAATTATTTTCCGGACCAAACATACTCTGATAAAAACTATGTTCAAAGTTTCAATAAGAAAGTAAAAAAAAAAAAAACAAATAAACGAAAATATAGAAAAAATGATGTAGATTATTAATCAATTAAACAATATGCTCTTCAGAAATAAATGTTACATAGAAATTAATTATTTGATAGTTGCTCTACTCTTTTTCATAATAACTCATGCTTGTAGTTATTTATTTACTTTCAAGATATCGAGGGTTAGATGGTCTCAATTGGTATAAACTATATGTATTAGTTACAGTTTTGACTGTAACGACTTGAGGCACTGATGTGTTCAAATTAATTATTTTGATGTATTTAATTACTCAGAAATCACATGAAAAACAAAAACTCAAAACTGAAGGCCAGCATGAATTTAACTGTGATTTGTGAAAAGAAGTGCTTATGTATCTTTTGATTTCTATAATTGAAATAAAGTGCAATCTATAAATAAATTTTATTTGTTAATTTGATATACATTTAATGACACATATTTAATAATTTCGAATATATTTCATTTTGAAAAGACACATTAAACTATAGTAGAATTGTGCTCCCCGCAGAAGCAAATATGGACGAAAGCAGCATATAGCCTGTAGCCATTTTGAGCAAGCAATCAGAGATTGAGGGTTTTTCATTGAGATTTCTAAAATAATGCAATTAAAGGGCTTTAAGTGGTGGTCGCTGAGTATCGACGTTCGGGATCGATATGAAAATAAGCTATTACGGCGAACGGAAACCAGCATAAACCAATGACACGTCATTTAAAGGGCGTTCTCCGAAAACGGTTGTTGATTTCAGTAATTTATATGGTGTATTGATCATCACCATTACGAAACCCAAGTTGCAGCAATGTTCAGGAAGGTTTGCTTTTGCACTAATTTTACTCTACATATTTTCTGCCATAAACGTTAATATTATTTTGTTATGAAACAACAAAAAAAACTGAATATATACTCCAGTCATGGGCGGGCAACAGTAAGCTTGTTTTCGTGTAATGGTTATATCATGATTTCCCGAATTCCCAAACATTTTAACAATTGGTTTATATTTACATAATCGTTGACTCGATCATTTCATTGTCACATGACGGCGATATTATAGAAATAAATCTTATGTAACGTTAATGAGTGTCTTAATTTTTTTTTCTATAATGTGGCACGGGATTATTTAAACTGTAATAACATTTTTCTCAATCATTCTATTCTTTTCAAAATATATCAATATGAGACAACTAAGAATTTGTCATCTGTTGCAAAAAAACTAAAATCCAGAGATATGTGTTTTAATTGGTGTATATTTGGGAGCAGTTTGAGAAACTTAGAAAATGTAGCCGATTCTTAAATTGTTGAAATCTTTGTAAATTAAACAGAAGATGGCCCCCCTCGGTTCCCTGTCAATAATTCAGAGAGACATACATGTCTTGTTTGACACTTAAAGGGGTGCGTGCAATATTATAAAAAATCATACTCAATATTCTATTTCGACAAAGAGTTGCAGACCATCTACAAATGAAAACTATCTTCAAAAGTAATATGGGTAATAAAGACCCATAGTTAAAATTTGACAAAAGTCATTTTTGACCCTGCTTCACTAAAAACGCCGATTTTAAACATAGGCCTAACCTTTTTTAGCATCAATCTTCTCTATAGATTTTAAGGCTATACAGACAAGAAAAGCCCCTGAAAATTATATGAAATTCATGTGCTGCGGTTGTTTAAGATAAATGGGAAGCTTTTTGTGAGATATCCTACCACAAGGGCCTAGCCGCAAGGAGATATTTTTTAAAGTGTGTATTAACATAAATCCCTAAAAACCGCCATTTTCAATGCATTCCTGATGGGAACTCAAAAACCTTCAAGCAATGGGCGTTTTTGATTTACCCATAAGGAATCTATTGAAACTTACACATTGTTAAGAGAAAAAAAGCTCGAAGAAGCTTTCCGTGTGACCGGGCCCTTAACGTTTTTTCCTCTCAATGAATGTATAATCCAGGATATAAATAAAAGAAAACGGGAACGTCCACTTCCGCCTGAATGAATCTGGCTACCTTAGATCTAAGAATATAGCGAACATATCCAAATCGTAGATCTATCTTTTATTATGGCCTAGACCCAGTTTCAAATCAATGTTTGATAGGAATCATTTGTTTGTCATATATGTTTCTATTAAGCGCGTGGTCTTTACTCCCATCCTCAAATAATCAAAACATACGAGATAGAACATGTGAGGGGAGGAACAACGATTTTATATTAAAACTTTAAACAAAATTGGAATTCTAGGCTAAGTCCACAGGCACTTCCGGTTGAAATTTAGAGCTTGTGCCCATTGGCAGTATTTGAACTACATAAAAAAATATAAGTTTCGCAACTTTTTAATCTGCATATATTTATTATAAAATAATCCTATTTTGTTATATGCTTTCTTTTTAAAATGCAATTTATTCGTGTTTTTTTAGCCGTGCCACATTATAATTACCATTAACAATGATTAAAAGGGAATGAATGCTCTTTTTGAATTTTAGATTCCTAACCAAGATTGCCATTACATTCCTTTAGATTAAAATATTATATTAAGCATTTAAATCATGGTATTTATTCTCTTCCATATTTACTTCTATAACATAATGTTATTAAAGTTATCGAAATCCGTGGTGAGTTTACGAATATGCGTTTATTTCTCGTGAAACATTATTCGTGTATGCTGAGTAAATCTTTTGTGTTGTAAACCTAGCAAATAGTTTATCGGATTTGAATACATTTTTGAAAAAAAAGTAATATGTTTTTCACAGTTTTTCTTTTCGATAACCCCATATTTCCCAATGCTTAGTTTTCAATTGCTATTGGGCAAATCCATGTAACTTTGACATGAATAGCATATTTTCAAATTAAATATAATCCATGCTTTAGTAATTTATCGATTAGAAATAATATCGAAGACAACTAAAACACAATGTCAGTTCACCTCTGTCCATCAAAAAGGAATTTATAGCCTATTGAGGGAAAGTACACAAATTATGTTTTTGAAGCTACGTTTTTGTTGGCTGTACCAATTGTTGTATATCTTTAAAATGATACATGGTAGCAACATCGTTTCACCCTCGACGTTTCCTTATATGGATAGTAAGAAATAGTAAAAATGAATGAAAACATATGGGCCTTACATTGTTAAAAAAGGTACATGTACATAAGGTGTCAAATAGCATGTAACGTGGGTAACGAAATTACGAATATGTTAACTTTTCTCCGAATGACATGGGACTAACAAACTGTTAGATATATAATAAGCTCACAATGAAACGCTGAATAATTTTATATACAAATCAAACTTGTACTATGAATAGTTTTTGAGTAATTTTGCTACGAATATTGTAACGTGGGTAACGAAAAAAAAATCGAAAAACATAGGTAGTCATCAAAACGTAATCTAGCTAGGCCAGGGTTGCCAGTTTACTTGCTAAAGTAATCACATGTGTCAACGATTCATTGTAAGTCTAAACAATCTAGTTATTGTATGTTTTTCTACTTTTTCCAAACATCGTTATTATACGCCGTATCGAAATCGTGAAACGGCATATATTTTATGCTATTGATAAATATCTTAATGTTTATTTGCTTTTTGATAAAGTTCACGCGTTGATATTCTTACAGACCGCCGATATTCTGATTTTAAATGGGATTTTTTGATAAAAATCATCGTTACCCACGTTACATAATACAAAAAATAAATTTGGCAAATACAAGAGTTTGATAAATCTTAGATATCGACTCTTCTTCTTACTTGCAGGCAGTTTTTGATCATAATTGGGTGCTCCGAGCTTAAAACTCTCGATTATTTACAGTTTTGAATTAATATTACAATCAGTTCTATCAATTGTTTGTGTATTATAAAAGTTAAAATAAAGCACATATTTTATGCATTTTTATGTACAAAAGGCAAAGGATCGGGTCATATTGAAACTCTGTTTCGATTTACATAGATGTTTTCTTTTATTTGAAAGTTTATGCATTGTTTAAAGAGACAATTTGGAATATTAGAGTTCCAACTTAAACTCCCGAACATAGAGCACGACCCTCATATTTTCCAAATTCTAGAATAGTTAACTCTCTTTCAATAATACTTTAGAATTGCAGCTGAATATAGTTATTTAAGGGTTACAAATTGAAGTTTATTTAGTTTATCACTTGATTATAGGGTTCGTTATAGAACGCTGAACGAATAATTAGCAGTCATGTCCTATTAAAACTTATTTATTATTAAGATATCATTCAGTTTATAATATGTTATTCTATTTCTTGCAATAAATGGTTGGGATATACATAAGTTGACTTATATTCATTGGTCAATAACGTATAAAGCCCAATTGATCGTTTTAGAAGACTCACTATTCGGCACAGTTACACCAAAAAGCTTGTAACGTGGGTAACGGTAACGTGGGTAACGACGACTGTTTATCATTTTGGCTCATCCCTCAGATATAAGTAAGGGTAGAGTTAATAATTTTAGCATCAAACACAGCGGAGATATTGAGGTTAAAGTATCATGTAACATTTAAGAACTGTAGCTTGAGGTTGAGCAACGCTGACGCTCTGCTTTTACGAGCGAAAATCCCATGTCCATATTGTGTAACGTGGGTAACGAAGATGTTACCCTTCTCATATCTTTATGCATGGAAAGAATTCTTTTTTGTTTATTAAATCGTCAATATTACCCTCTCCTCTTGTCAGAAACACAAAAATTACGGGTGAATTGTATACACTATGGCCACTAGGCCTCTCGGAACATGCGGAACCTATTAGAAATATAACGTGGGTAACGCTGGAATTGCCCTATTGTGAAATTGAACCCAGAAACGCTAGCTGAGCGAACCAGCGTATGTTGAAATTGACTGAAAAAAATAGCGAATGTCAACATACGCGGCTTTCACGGATTGACTACGACATATACACATGTTTATATATTCCTTGAAGCACTTTATACAGGCGAAGATTAAGAACGGCGCACGCGGCGAAACGAATCACACCTCGCGCTTTTATATGGGCTATATATAAATCCCATTTCGGTCTGATATTCTAAACCATTGGTGCCACATTTTGAATATTTTCTGGATCCGCGCCATTTATAATACATGTATTTAACTTGGCTAGCTTGTATGGAATGTAACGAAAACTATAGCTCTTCAATACCCTATTATATGTTTCAATATGTCCTAAAGTTGTGGGAGCTAAACGAGTGCCCAATGAGAAATAACGGGAAAAGGCCATCATGGATATTTCGGATTAATATGTTTTATTTATATATCCATGTGTAACCAACCTATCTATAAGTATAATGACGCCAAAATAACTACCCTTTGACATAGACAAAATAGTGTAGGATAGGTTTTATTGCCAGAGAAGAAGGCGTAAATAAACAATTTATAATGTATAGGATCCAGTACAATATAAGGTTAATACGTAGTTATTTTTGTGTTTTGTGGTAAATCTGCTCAAAATCCTGTATGGCCTAAACCCCATGTCCCCAAGGACAAAGAGCCAGATAAGTGCACTTAAAATAATTGTATGTCCCGTTTATGCGTTGAATTATGTATACATTAAATGAATATTTCAAATGGTTGTTATTGTATATATAAGTGGAAGGGTGTTTATACAAATAATTGAACGTTATTTCATCAAAGGGAAACTATGTTAGCACACTTGTGGATTCAATTGGACGTCAAAAAAATACGCCGTTAAAAGCTGACTAACTTATTATGATTACATGTATGTTAAGGCGAGGGCAGAAAGACCATTTCCGAAATTTATAACAGGAAACTAAATTATAAACCATTCATTTCAATGCTTCTACGGGCTTTTGGACATATCAATTTCTTAATTCAAAACGGGTCATGTATTTTTTCCGACTTTCTTTATAATAAGGTTGTATCTGCAAAAAAATATATTTGATGCCTGGATAAAAATAATTATGATATACAAAATTCATCCTCGATAAATATAAGGATACATATATTCAAATCATGTCATTCATAATCAAAATGTTATTCCTTATCATTGTTCTGTTCATATGGAATTCTGGATACGTTTGTGGCCTCGAAACGCCGCCGAAACCAAATTGCATGCCAGATATGTACAATGTGACCAGTTTGGGAGGCGTCGAATTTTCTGGAATCGGTCGAAATTCAACTCCGATTTCCGGAACATGCAGAGTCCGGCCGATCGAAAAGGGTATCCACAATACACTTGAACTCGCCCTCGGACAGGCGAAACTGGTCGAATTTACATTCTACATAAAGCACAAAGGATACAGAACGAACCCGTTAACGCTAAACAACACATATACGTACAAACTGGATAACTGGGCTCGAGTCGCATCAAGCCACGGCCAAACCATCTTGAACCTCGCTTTCAATTATGGCATATTATCGCTCATGACCTTGACATTCGGAACGCGCCAAATGGACATAGAACTAGAGGAATCCGTACCCGGATGTCTTGGTTATCTGGATGAATGTGACCAGACGCTTGTGCTTCTGGATCTGGTTCTGCGTGACCTTGACCCTGATCGGGACACAACCGTGTTTGAAGGTCAATCCAGTGTATGTCATCAGTATATTGAGTCGGTGAACGGCATGGCGAAATTCACGGATCGCTGTTGCTTTGAGGCCAAAGATAATGTAAACGTGAAATGTCTGATTGATATACCCAATAAATGGCTCAATGTTCTCGATGTGTTGCTATTTATATTGACTATCTGCGTGGTTTTATTTGGTCCATGGTTGATGCCTGATTGGATATACACAGTGTCCCTGGATATCGTCAACTACTATGTCAAGTTGAAAGAACCACTCTATAAAAAGCTCGTGATATGCCGCAGAGATCTCGCGCAAGATATCGAAGCTGATCACGTGATTGATTTGAGAAATAGACACGATTTTGTGCAATGTCGAAATGTCGCTGCGGAGTTACCCAGTGAATTCATTATACCCATTAAGATATCCCAGTTCGATATCAAAGTCGATTATTCGAAGCTGCTCATTGAAAATAAGGTGCCGGTCGGACTTGTGGAATGTTTGGCGAGATCGGTGTTTTTGTGTAAATTGCGAGAGTTAGACGCATTTAAGGACTGTTGCGAATCGAATGTCATGGGATGTGCGACGAAGGAAAGGCATATTCCTTGGAAGAAACCATGTAATCTCATCGGCCGTATTATTCTTGTATTCTGTGTCCCTTTGCCATTTTATATACGGCTAATAGTATATTACATATTCGAGAATCCTGAAATCGAAATGCGTAAACTTGCTGCGGATAATTTAGGACTAGACACGTATTTCAACTACCGATTTTTACAGTATTTAACACCTACACATCCGATCTACATCAGCATGTATGTGATCTTTTTCATCGCCGGTTTATCCATAGCTTATTTCGCGGGTACGGAAAAGAAAACGCGATTCCAATACGCAATCGCGGACGCGTTTGCGGACATGGAGAATTTATCTCAATTGAACGCTTTAAGTATGCTCGTAAGCAACTGCCTTTGGCCTTTTAAGAAATATGGCGTTTTTGGGTTCTTCCTTGGTGTGATCTTATGGCCCCTATTGTTGCCGATTTCAACGGTCATTTGTGTCATATACTGTCTACCGATTATTTTCCTCAGTTGCCGGATACTTCTGCATATATTCAGTAACTCGGAGAACAGTCGCGATCGGTTCCGTCCTGAACCGCAGCATTTTGTCGCGGATGAAGTGATTAATAAGTTGCATTCACCGAATACGCGTAAAAGCGCATTGGAGCGCATTATACATTTCACTCCGAATTGCATATTCATGATTAAGGGCATATTTCTCGGTGGCAGTGCAATTATAACGTTATGGTCCTTTATCATATTGTTGTCGGAAGTTTGTACATTTCTTGCCGAAATCATGTGTTTCACCATGATGGGAATTATCATAAACGCGAGCACGGTTCTCAAATACGGTTCACTCCTATTTCTTGTCGTTCTCTACAGTTATGACTGCTACCATAACGTCAACAAGAAATACCTCAAGCTCAATAAGGCGCTCTTCTCGGAGATCAAATACCGACTGGGAAAGGACATCGAGCAGTACACTCAACTTCCTGAATCTATACAGGAACCACGTGGTTTTAAATCCGCGGAAGCCAGCGAACAAGCTGAATACGAGTCCACGGATGATATCTGTTTCAAGGACCCGTATTCATGGACTATTAATGATATGATTTTATTCGTGGATAGCGAGGATACACCGCGTATCCCGAAGAAATTATTTGAGGAAGTGTGTCAGATTAGAGTAGCTGGAAGTCCAGGACCTGTGTATAGGAGTTTATTAGAAGCAACGAAGAAGTTTTTAATGATTATTCTATTTTTGCTGTTTGTGTTTATAGTGGTGTTGACATTTGGTGAATCCTATGGTATGTCATCAACCAATCAAATGCTTGCGACTATGGCTGGTGGATTCATGCCATTTATGTTCAGGAATATCTTCAGACCGAGCAATCCACAGATTGAAACCAATTTGCTGAGTTTCAAATCGAAATTGGAGGAGATTGTTAAGAATTTCTACCAGGTGTGGCCGAGTACTGATTTTCTGTTTGATATTGAAGAGGAACCGAAATCTGAAGAGGAGGAGGAAGAAAAAGAAGAGGAAAAAGAAGATGTTGAAATTGTGAATGAGACAGACACTAATGAACATAAAAAGTGTGAGCATTGTCAAGGTACTGGCACAAAAGTACAGCCAAATGAGGATCAAACTGATTTGGGTAAAATCAGGGTGTCAGGGCAGCAAAAGAGTATTTTGAGTTTAGTTGATAAATTCAAAATCTCCGAGGGCATATGTAGTAACAGGAACAGTGCCTGTTTAGAGAAACGCGGTAGTGTGGACTTAGGGGGAAAGAGAGGCAGCGTGGATTTGGGTAAAAAGAACAAGGATAAAGACAAAGACAAAGGAAAGGGAGACAAAGAAAAAGACAAAAAGAACAAGAACCCAAAAGACTGGCTAAAACGTATCACGCGGACCAAAACTATGTCAGTGGAAAAACTCAAATCAAAACTGGATGAGTTAGATCTTGAGCCGGCTGAGGGCCAGAAAGTGGATATTTTGATTTATGTATCTGAGGGTGACCAGGATTGGGTATATGAGACATCCACTCTTGGTAGTAATTCACATATTGATGAAGAGGCGGGGTTGGAGGGATTGATACTCAATGCAGCGAGATCTAATGGAAGTCTCGCAATGATTTAGTTAGGCCTACATGTTGTGCGGGCAATAGCTGTGTGGTGTAAATGAGCGCATTATCAGAAAAAAAAGTTAAATGAAAAAGTTGTGTCGTTATTCTTTATGAAAGAGGTTTTGTGTTATAAAAGATATAAACTTTTAACATACGTTCAATATGGAATTGATATTTAAGAATAATTTGATGCTCAAACGAAAAATGCATTGAAGTTTTGAATTATTTACATCTGTGCAATAAAAGATATATATGCATAATGAACATTATTGTAATACCATATGTATTTGTCATGTTTATAACATTTATTTCCATATATCAAAATTATCTATATAATAAAATTATCATTTCGCTGAATGTATTTAAGAATTTAATATTAGAATGATATCGTTATAAACAAAATTGTGTTTATTTTTTAGCGAAAACATATTTACTCGGGTTCTGTACAAATTTGAAAATCACACTACATATATTTCTATGAAAATTTAATAAAAGCTTAATTGTGCAAATAACTATTTTCTGTTTTGCAAAAACTGATAAATACAGCATCAATTAGGGCTTTGTCCAACAAAACCAATTATATTTCCCCATCTTTTTGAAAATAAATGATAGCATCTTATTAAAGTTTGATGACCCTTTCTTGCCATAATCAAAATAGTTGTCACTTTTGTTATCGTAGAATAAGATCAACCAAAAATGCCCAATGCTGTTATTTACCATAGAACTGGTTTTATTAGATTACCCATGACCTTGATGCAAATTGTACCCCTACACATCCTTAAAGTTTATTAACATTTTAGAATTGACTTTAGATGTTGGATTAGCTCTCATAAAATATTTACTTAAAAGGCTTGGCCAAGAGTTATTTGAAACACCACATAGTTTAGGGAAGCATTATAAGAATGCCATTAGAATTGAGTCAGATTTTCAATGCTTCCATTTTGCAGCTTCATTATAGAAGTGCACCCCACGAGGTGTTCCTCAAAAAAGGTGTTTCTTTTCAAATTTCATCTAGCTACAAACTATCAAAAATGGCCTTCTAGCTACAAGAATTTAAGGAACACCTTTTTAGATTTTTGTCGATTTTTATAAATGATTTCGTCAATTTAGTGTTTAATTTTATTTAGAGATAACTAGCTAGGCATAATGAACTGAAATACAACTAGAGATTGGTCATATACATGTATACCAGTTTCACTATTTTCTTTTTCCATAAAAGGTGTTCCTCTTATGATTCTAGCCAGCTAGATAAGCGCAGTGAGCCCAGCTAGCTACAGAAATAGGAACACCTTTTTGTAAAAGAAATATTGTTCTAAATAATATTTCTTTTTGCATATTTCAATATTACAAGTGATTTTATACTCAAATAAACACTATTTGAAAATTTGGTCGTGGGGTGCCCTTCATTATACATTTGCCGATGAACTTTTATGACTAATAACGATAAAATGAACATAGACTATGTAATTTGTAAATGCATTGTAAACAATATCATGATACGTCATAAAGAGCATATAATAACCTAAGTTGAAAAAGGTCAATACACGTAAACACATGTGACATTAAAAAAAAAAAACTCATTTGGCAATGTACGTTCTCGTTGCGTCGTGCGGGGATGTTACGGCAAATCGACGTTGTATCGTATTTGCATATGACAAAATTGCACGTCGGAGCATAAAAGTGAGAAAAATGATTCAAAAATATTAAGTTATAACTTCATATTACCTCAATTATGCGCAGTTATGATACTTTGTATATTTATAACTTCATATTTATTGTCATTGACTGACTCTTAAATTGTCACAAGAAGAAAAAAACTTCCAAATTCAAAACTTTCGCAAAAAACATAAGATAAAAACACTTTTTTTACGTATTTCAATGTCTTCCTGACTGGGTATATTTGGTTTAAGGTGTTCATATAGCTGGCACATACTTGAAATTCACTCTTTGAACAAATATTCATTTTATGATAGGTAGTGAATTGTAGAAGGATGCAAATATTTAACGATGCATCCTTGTGACAGGTATGTATTAAGTTGATATTTGTAATTTGAAATGTTATCGACCCCATTTTTAAGATGACGACGTTCTGTAAATGTTAATAAGTATACCGTTTTTTTAGAAGGGCATTTCAAGTTTTTGACTTTTGGTCCTGAAAAGCTCGTTATCACACTCATATAATTCAAAGTATGGTTTAAAACTATTCAAATTATAACACAAATTAAACAATATATCAATTGAGATATACTCATTAAGTGCAGGAATACCTACCTACCTAGGTCGATGTTGCAAACATCGACCTGTCTGGATCCGCCACTGGTCCCTGCTCAACATCAAGGATGCCATCTCGCGTTCTTGGAGGCCGGTGTCGTCTCGCAGCTGCTGCACAAACGTCCGCGCCGGTCTTCCTCGCCCTCGCTTGCCGTGATTAGGGGTCTAGATTGGATGCAG
>LQRL01109293.1:21492-36643 GCA_001703475.1 Hydroides elegans | reverse complement strand
TCTCTTTTGTTTGATTGTATCTGTGGCTTTGGGTACTTCAGCATATAGTTCTTTGTTGTTCACATGGTCTCTCCAAGTGAACCCCAGCGCTGATCGTAGCAGTCTCGTGAAACAACCATCGATTCTCTTTGCCAGTGTCTCTGTGAGTGTCCATGCTGCACTTCCATATAGGAAAACTGACTCTACCGTTGAGCGAAACAGTCGCGTCTTGGTCTTTCACCTTGATTACTTGAGCGCTGCTTTATTTTTCCTCCCGCTGCAATTAACGGTAAACGGGCATTTTAACGCCTATTGCAGCTTCTTTCTTTGTTTCTAATGTATCTCTTGTAATGAACTCAAACACAAGTTTTCGCATGTAAGGTTTCGTTTAAGTGTGTCCTCATACGGAATGCATTGGAAGACATGAAAAAAAGGCTGTATTTGAAACCGCCAATATACTATCCGCCAAAAGAAAGTATAATCCTAAATTGGTAAATATCTTCGCGAATTCTCAATATTCTAGATTGAAATTTTCACCATTGTCATTAAATATAGTTGTTTATCCAATTCTGTAGTTTCATGCCAATAGATTAATGATTAAGATGTTAACTTTGAGTAGGGGTCAACACCTTATTTTTGAATGGAAATCGGTTATGCTTATTTTGATTATAATTTGGGACTGTAGAATAAAGAATGTAACGTTTATGCCAGTTTTCCAAATTTATCTCTATTTTTACAAAACACCCATAGCCACGTCACGCACCGATCAACATTGTTGTGATCAGGCTATTGGGATGCTTAAGTCCGGTAATTCTGTAAGAACACTGGTATGCCACTTTTAATTGTAAAAAGCTATATTTTATCGTTTGCGACATCACAATAAATTCATGGGGAGTAACAAGGATAGACAAAAGAGTCGGCGGAGTTCGAATTGTCGAATCGGGATCGAGAGATCCAGATGTTATACCTGTGTAACCGGTTTCGCCCTGAGGCGGTCAAAGCGACATAATCACTAGACCCGACAAATAGTCGGATTAGTCCAAATACGTTGAAATGACGTTTGCGCTGAAACCGATAACGCCTTACGCAGAACGTACGTTCGAAACCCCCGAAGTCGGCATCGACGATACAAGTTTGCGAATAATTATTGCCTTTTTGATATAAGACCTCTAACATTGTGCCCTTTGGCATGATTTAGCGTCAAGTCCATTTTCAACTGAACCTCTCCTATGGCCGCCAAGGGGCGTATAGGGGCTTCGGCGATCATTTTGTAACTTGTTCTTTAAACCAAGTTGACCGCTTTCGAAAAGGTTCTGTTATGGTTTGAGGTGTCATCCGATACGGCAAGAAGCCGTAGCTACGGAGAATTGACGAAAACCAAACGACCAATCGTTACATTGACCCGTATATTCATGACTTTAACTGCCATTTATGCATGGCAAAAGGCTAAGGGTAGTCATCCATAACATTTCAGAAATTCTAAACCAATGATAATAATCGATATTTTTAAACAGAAATCTTTAGAAAATAATGAAACAATATGCTATGTAAATTACAATATGATCAAATAAATAATAATACTAAAATTATGTGTTTGAAAAAAGATTATACTTTCTTTTGGCGGCTAGTATGTATATTACCACGCCTTAAGTCTGATTATTCTAATTCAGGAGGTTTTGAATATACCATGATAGTTGATGCTGTACTATGATTCTTTTGATAAAAAGATTAAAAATTTATTTAAAGATAATTAAAATGTGATGTGATGATTCCATCTGGTATCATTTCATCAAATCCTAGACATTTTCTAGAAAAAAAAACATGACACGACAGACTTCGCAATTAATTTTGATAATCGAAACATGCACCAATCATTCGTCGTAGCGTAACAAATCCTAAACATGAACCATGGTATGATAGTGATATACACAATGCTCGAAAGGAACTAACAACTCATGAACGAAAATGGACACAGAGTAAAAATGCTACAGATAAAGCGAGTTGTTTTTAAAAAGAGACCCTTTGAAACAAAATGGGAAAGAGCCAAATCGGATTATTACAACAATTGAGTTGATGAAAATAGATATGATCAAGGACAACATTTCAAAACCGAAATTAAAGTTATGCATCGTGTGAAGGAAAAATACCTATGTCTAAATCTGAGTCCTCTGAGTTCATTCAATATTTTAACACCAAAATAGAACGAATTCCTGAAAATTTCGATGACGGGACAGACCATGCCTTTGTCTACGTAAATAAACATTCAGGCACGAAATCATTTTCCGGCTTTACACCGCTTTCGGAAGAAACGGTTAGGAAATTGATCTTAAACAAAAGTCTAAAACAAATGAACTAGACGCCATCCCGATCACACTTCTCAAATTGTGTCCAGACCATCTAGCACCGGTTATCTGCCGAAAAATATACCTTTCGCTAACTACATGTATTTTTCCTAGCCATTATAAAACTGCAATAGTAAAACCTCTGATAAAAAAAACAAAATTGAGACAGACAACATTCTACGCAGCCACAGGCCAGTGTCAAACCTCTCATTTGTGTCTAAGTTGAAAGAAGAAGTCGTATGTCTTCAAATTTCAGAGCACTTAACACAAAACGGCCTTGCGAATACGAATCAAAGCGCGTACAAGAAACACCACAGCACGGAGACGGCACTTCTGAAAATCTCGAACGTTATTTGAATGAAATTGGATAACAGAAATATTGTTTTTTTTTCTGTTTTTTTTTATTTATCAACTGCTTTTGAAACTCTCGATCACCATATAATGCTGCGACGGCTGGAACTTTCCTTTGGAATGGGGGGTCAGCGCTCAAATGGTTTCAGTCTTACTTTTGGAAAGTGACTAACGGGCATTACTCAGATATTGTGGAACTACACTGTTCTACACCCCAGGGTTTAGGATTCGGACCCTGATTGTACAGTGATTACACCCGCCCCGTAGAACGTTTATTAACGGATCTCAATCTATGGTATCATGTCTATGTAGACGACACGCAGACGACACACGAATGAAGTCAGAAAAGGTGATTTTGTGATTTAAAATGGATATGGTCAGTCAGGAAATATATGTCAACAGATACAGCAAACACAATGCCTTGATCATTTCAAGACTGGATTATTGCAATACTCTCCTTAACAGCCTCCCCTTGCGAACAATAAAACAGTTACAAAGCGCCATGAATGCAGCAGCAAGGCTTGTGGCACTCAACCCGCGAGACCAGAGTGCAATGGCAGCGCTAAAAACTAACATTCAACTAATAGTTCCATATGTGTCCAGCCACAAGCTACGGTATACGGACAAATTTCAGTTACTTTGGTCCAAATGCAACCTAAAATACGGAGTACGCTCATTTTCGGTTGGCGCACCTAAACTATGGAATGGCCTCTCTGTTCATATCAAGGGTGCGGTGACATTGCAATGTCCCACAAAAATGTCTTACATGCTATGAATTTTATATCTAAAATTTTATGTATTTTACGAGCTATCATCATATCATATATTCTTAAATCTATTTAAATTGGTCAAACGTATCAATCCTTTTTATCATTCTTTAAAATCGTATTGTAAAGCGCTTAATTGTAGGCGCTATATAAGCACCAAAAGTAAATAAAGACAGAAATTGCGAAACAAACAAACAATCCGTTTAAGCCTTTCTTTATTGCATTATTTCTTACCAAATAATATCTGAAATAGGAATTGCAAAACCTGAACATAGGTGTTGCAGCCAGTCTGTGAAATCAGCGAGTGATTACAATAACTTACTTTTTAAATTCATGTTAACAATTATTTGAAATTTTAGGCACTGTAAATATTCGCTGAGTGAGCCACCGTATGTTGAAATTGAATGACATAAATGTCAATGTTGACATTCGCTGATTCCACAGATTGACTATAGAATATATACGACTTCACCAGATACGAGAAAATGAAATTCCCTTTAAGCTGTGAATGTTTCTTAGATTGAGTAATGGTCCCGCAAAAAAAACATTTTCATAATCATGTTTTTCATATGCAGTAACTTTTAGACCAACTTAATGGAGGAAGGTCAATCAATTATTTCCTGCTACAATATGGAAACAAGCCTCAATTTTTAAAAAAAAATCAATAAACATATTTGATCTGCATCATTGATTTACATTTATTGCGCAATTTTCCTCTTATGCAACTACGCTATAATCATATAAGAAGCAATACTAATTCGTGAATTATCTAAGCATTCAACGTTTGAACGTGATTTCATTAAGATCGTCTTGATTTTGCCTAAATATGACGTCGATATGAATACATATTATGGGTACATTTATATCGATGTCCTATTGTAGGATTTTAAAAAAAGTTATATTTAACTATTGATGATTGGGCCTTGTTTAATGAAAGATGCAATATATGCCTCATCCTTATTTGCGCAATTTAGTCTCATCCTCATTTGCGCATCCTCATTTGCGCAATTTAGTCAGCATTACATAATTAGAAACAATACTCATGCTTGACTGTCCTTGGCACTGAACGTTTAAACGCTTGAATATTGATCAGGACCCACCTCATCTACTTAATCTTACCCTTACCTTTTAACCAGTGTAAAAGGTAGGGAAAGAGTAAGGTTAATGTTATAGCGGAGAACATGGATCATGATCTTGTTTTGCAATGCAAGATATACCTCATGTTTTCCTCCGTCAACATAAGGGTCTTTTTCTATTTCGATTTTAAACATATATGTTCAATTTGAACATTTCAATTCCTTGGACATACATCTACTCCGTGTGTCTCCGTATTTGATCAAAAATCAATGCAGTTTATGGATTTTGGCTTCTTGGCTATATGAATGAATATTTATATTGGCTTGTCTCCAAAAATATATCCACTGTTTAGTTACTGTTATAAATCTTGCTACATTATTTTCAAATTTTGTCTATGCCTATTCATCTGATGATTGCATCATTTCCAGGCGCGGATTTAGAGGGGGCGCACCCGGCGCACGCCCCGCTGTTCGCCCTTATATGTATGACAAACAAATAAATTTGCGCCCCTCGGTTCAGCCTGATAATTTATACAATTGCGCCCCCAGGTTCAATATTTTCTGGATCCGCGCCTGTATTCAGTCAATATTTCACCGTCTCCTGAGGTCTTTCCAGATCGTAAGGAATTGATTTTTTATTTTACTTGCTCCTTCTGAATAATAGAGCCCTCTGTGTTGTCAATTTGTTGAAGTCAAATCAACTTGTGCCATTATTTCAAATGAATAAATATGACCAAGATTTTTTTGAAAACTAGTTTATTTTCTCGTGTTCGTTTTATTTTAAGAAAATGGTGAATAATGCATACTGCGCAGGACGTCTGAACATCATTCTTGCAATCCTATATTTTCGCTCAAAATTTATGGACTCTTACACACCCACTCAAAAATTTTGAGTCCTTTATTTTAGTTTATTTAATTTATATATATTCTTTGATATTATTTCATGTAATATTTTAAGAAATGATGTCGATAAACAAGTACAAATTGTTGTTGAAGTGAATGTCGTAACAAAGTGGTACACAAGCAATCGCATAACGAGTTGTTTCCTCGAAGTTTATAGCAATTATCATCTTTAAAAAATACGAGATTCATTTCTGCTAGACGTATCCGGTTCCGGTTTGACGTGTTGTGAACTTGCAAGATGTCAGAACAGGATAAACAAGGCACTCCGCCTCCGCTTCTCCTAATGGGAGGCTCAAGTTGGAATTCTGCACATGGTGGCAATCTGTTCATGCCTGTTCCTCAGACAGAAACCATGTTCAGTTCAGGTAACACATGATTGTTTCTTAAGTATCTACGTACAAGTTACAGTGTATTCTTCCGGGTCCTGGATGATTACTTATACACTGGGCGACTGGCACTCGTTAATGCTATATGAACGAGTAAGCTAAGCCTGGAAAGGGCGTGCGCTATATAAACTATACATAAAATGAGTGCTAGTTTAAACAGTCGTCCCATGCCTATGATTTCGTTAAAGTTATTTTAGCCTTTAGGCCCCGATCCCAAAGGTTGGGGGCATATGGAGTTGGGGTGTCCGTCTGAGAGTCTGTCTGTCCGTCATCGATTCTTTTCCAGTATGTTTCTTCGTAACGGATGGTCGTAGAAACATTGGAATAGGCTCATATAAAATGTACCTTTTGATAGTTTTGGTAAGATTGTCCAAAAACGGTTTTTCGAATCATGAACTTTTTAAGCTTGTTCTTTGTAACGGATTGTTGTAGAGACCTGGGAAAAGGCTCATATAAAAGTTCTTGGTGGTATGTAGATGTTCCTTTTGACAGTTTAAGCCATATTCGGCCACAGGAAATGGCCGAATTTGGCTTTTCGAAACATGAGCTTTTCCAGGATGTTTCTTTGTAACGGATGGTTGTGGACTAGATACTTGGAAATAGGCTCATATGAAAGGTCTTGGTGTGTAGATGTGCCTCTTGACGGTTTTGGCCAGATTCGGCCACAGGAAATGGCCCCGGGATTTTGAAGAGCCCCTGGCTTTTGAAACCCCTACGTATAAAAACATGTGTTCGCACAACCTGTTTTCGGTTCGAGACACCGGCTTTTCTAAGGAGGAGAGGCCGAAGGCCCTCCGCGGAAAATAAATTTTGAGCCCTGTCGTCGAGTATGCGTAAGGTTGTTCTCCCGTGTGATGCAACCCGAAGGACAAAATTGGTAGTTTTGCTTAAAGATATAAGTTCCAGTGTCTGTAACTAAGTCATGCGTATAATATCACCAAACGTAACAGGGTTGAGCTTTCGTAAAGTGACTACTGGTCAGTACGATGTTGCGACGCGGAACATGGTACATGTATTTAAATGCTAAATAATACTATTAGATTGCTCCATATGTCAAGGTTAAATGGATTCAGTTTACAATATATACATTAAAAACGCTTTATTAAAGAAATGCTTTATCGTTTTTTATATGTCGCAGATGACGGTGGCGAGGAAGATAGTTTTGTCGGTCAGAGCAATGTGCCGTCTGCTCCAATGAATTATTTCCAGCCGACAACGAGTTCTGCACCTGACCCATTTGCAAATGTCGGCCATAATCCTCTCCCAACCAATATGAGTGCGCCAACCCCCGTCAGCGAGGCCAGGCTACCCACCGCCGTTGTCCCTCCAGTTGGGCACTCATTGCAAAGTGCCGTACCACCGCCTAGTGCCATGCCCAATTTCGGCTCGCTGCCACTCATGGGTGCGAGTGGAGCTGGTGCAAACGCGGGAATGGCGGCTAGTGGGGTCTCCAGCGGGTTACCGCCTACGTTACCTTCGATGAAAACAACAGGTATTGTGCTCGGCGTGATTTATGAATATTTATTAATCATTACTAATGAATTTATTCAACTTTAACAGGGCTGTACCTTAACTTAAATTCCAGGTCGCAACCGTGCGACCTGCTGAAAAAAGCAGGTCGCAGGGCGGATTTTCAGGTCGCAGGTGGCATAATTAAAAAATGAATGGTAGGGATGTTTATGCCACTTTAAGATTTAGCGCCCTCGGGCGCTCTACATCTTGATAGGACAGAGTGTATATACATGTGATAAACATAGCCTAAACGTGCCTGTCAACTGAGTTTGTCCGATTAATTAAATACTTAATGCGAGCGCCGAAGGCGCGAGCGTTTTTTTAAATATTTTTACAGATCAGACTTTTTCAAAACATTCCATTTCCTGATGAGCTGTAAAATATGGATTGTAAAGCGTACCGGTAATTGATTTACATTGGATACAAGTCAATAACTACAAAGTACAAAGAAAATGAGCGCTGCACATATGTGACACCGTTCTTAAAACTATCTAGACTTAATATGAACAAAATATCGAAATAAGGCCTAAAGACGCGGTAACAATCAGGCAAAATAATGCAGTGTTTTTAATGCGCACTGATTTTTCATTGAAATGATCCAATGATTTATAGCAAGATTGGTGTGAAAAAAAAATCGTTTGACCATTTTGGCCTTAACACCTTTTGCCTAAAAGTAACCAAGCATACATTGGCATAAATATGGCCAAACAGTTGGTCGCACGGTCTGCGACCTGATAAAAATCCCAGGTCGCACGGCCGATTTTCAGGTCGCATTTGCGACCTAGCGACCGCTAAGGTACAGCCCTGCTTTAATGTCATGTCCAATGACAAAAATATCCTACCTGTTACATATAATTATAGTGACATGGTAGTGATATATTATAATGACACTCCATATTGTATTTTGTAATTAACTGTTTTTGAATTTATATATACATGTATTATAATTATTATTTGAAAACATTTGTATTGCGCTTAATCTGAAACAGCCCTAAGCGTTTTACAAAGACATAGCATGTAAGGTATGCATCAATATATAAGTTTAAACAAAATAATACTATAAAATGACTGGAAACTTTAGATAATGCTTCCAGTACATAAGCGGTACATACCGGTACATAAGAATAAAAAGAATGAGCAGTCAATGAATAATTATCAACTAAGAATATACTTTGTCAAAAGCATGTATGTATGTAACATATTTGTTTCGATGCATTGTAGCATCGTCCAACATCTTCCGACAAACGGGCGCACCGAAATACGCGCCGCCACCTGCGGGTACGTACGCCACTTCGACTGCAGCGCCACCTAATCAACCCATGCCCAACCCTACTCAGAACTTCATGCCTCCGCCTTTTAGCGACGGAAAGCCGCCTCCTCCTCCACCACAAGCCCGACCCAGTGATGTCGGTGAGTCATTCATTAAACTAACTGTGCTACTGTATTGGAGTTTAGGTTTGGCATCGACGCCTAACACATGCTTTTTTTCTCCACATAGAATATATTACAAGATATGAATCATGTAACTAATCTCCATTTGTTGTATGCAATCCAGGGACATTGCATAATCTGTATGCGTGTGATTGTTTTGTCAGGCATCCCCAGCTCGTACGTGACGCCTGGCTCTCAGCAGCAGCAAGTGCCTCCTCCTGCGCCGGGGCCGACGGAGCAATACGTGCCCGTGCAGCATCACTGGTTCTTCAGCGACCACGAAGGCATGCGCCTCACATGGAAGCCCCTCTCCCATGCTGACTCGCATCGCTTGGAGCAGGCAGTGCAAGCAGGTTAGCCGTCCTCCTTTCTTGGAGACACCTTAAGCCGCTTTTATTTTCCGTGCCTTAGTTTCTGAATTATCACCAGGTCATAATAATGATTTTGAAATATTTATAAAACAAGCAAATCTGATACAAGTAGTATGCATGATAGTTAAGTACCCATAAAAAAGACAATTCGAGATTACCCTCAGAAAAGTATTATGCGTTTGCTAGTTTCGTCAAAATTCATGTAATCTTAATAAGAAATTCGAGTCTTGATTATGTTGCGTAATAAATGCCTCTTGAATTACAAATAAGGCATAGTTGTTAATACTCGTTTCACCATCACCAGGGTACGATGCCAGCACGGTCATTAACACAGAGGGCGGTCGCTATGACGTCGCAGTGGCATCGCGCAAGCGCAACAGCGTGTACTGGGAGGAAGCGGAGACGCAGGTGCGGCGATGCTCATGGTTCTACAAGATCGATGGCGAAACCAAGTTCAAGCCCTATGAAGAGGATTTCGCCGAGCAACTCGAGGTACCTATTGCTTTCTGAACATATTTCTGGAGCATCAATAAAGAATAAGATATCAGGATATTAATATTTCCAAATGAATATAATCAATATTTAATTTGTTCGTAGATATTTCGCTTAATTTATGATTTTTCCTGAAAAGCAATGAGAATGAGCCAGTATTTAGAACACTTATAAGCTTGCTTCACAGTTAAGCACTTCTGAGTGAAGGTTGTTGATAGCACGTAGCTTGTTTGTGCTTCAGGAGTCGTACCGACAGACGCTTGAGACGGGTGAGTGGCACAAGCGCCTCGAGTTCCCGGGCGGCGACAGCATCGTGATCCACAACCCCGGCGTCATCGTGCACTTCACCGCCTCCGCCCAGCCCGACGAGTGGGGCACCACCTCGGTCAGTCAGCAACTACACTCTAATGCATCATCTGCCTTTAAAGCTTGTGTTCCATTTTGCTGTTTAGGGCTCAAAGGTCTCTCGCAGTATGCGCAACTTGTTATCAACTCATCATAAGCTCTATTTCAATTGGTTTAACTATAGATAATTCTTTACTTTTCAAAATTTAATGTGTTTATCGTTTGAAAATGCTAACGCTAAATAACAGTCATAGCAAGGTGATCTCACATTTCCATTTACCGTCAATTAATTGAGAATTATCGGGTAAAATAGGAAACGCCGTGGCTGTCAAACACCGGCCAGGTAAATCGATGCTCCTGTAAATCTGCATCAACTATTTTATGGAAACTCCTATCTAGACGATGGTCAAAGACAAGAGATTTGTCGAACAGATGAGATTATTAGATGCAAGAGAATCATTGAAAAGCCTTTCTTCCAAGATAATTAATCCAATCATGATGATTCTTTGGTAAATTATGTGATAGTTGACTTTTTTTATTCCTTTGTGTCTCTCAAGCCACCAAGTCATTTCAACGCTCACTCTTTCGAATCAGCAGTTGCATGACGTTGTAGTTTTGCATATACATAGCTGTTGAATCGCTTTCTCAACGCATGTTAAGATTACTTTTATTCACAACTTGCATCGATAATTGCAATTTCTATTAAATAGATAAAATTTAAATGCTGAATACTTTTGACAAATATGCGTTCTTTCCCATAAAGATAAATTACAAGTATTAGAATAGTGACTTTTGTATATTTAACTGCTTTCTTGATTAAATAAAACGCTTTTAGTTTGCACTTGATTCATATTGGGTACTATCTATTTTTTATCAATGCTACACTAAGGTTTTTACTCAGGTAATTTATTTGAAACTATGATGTAAGTTGTCATTTTATTGTCATCTATGTACTATATATATTAGTTTGATAGTTATCAATTTTAATTTTCATGTCCAAGATAATAGTATGTTTTGCTATATTTTAAGCTTAAAATCGAGCTAAGCGTAGATCTAGGCCCGACGTTACGCAACGATTTAGATGCTTAATATGTTGAATGTTGTTCCGCATTGATCATGCTCGGCCGGGATGGATGTAAAAAATATTTTAATTTAGTCAAAAGTAGCCTATATATATTTAATGTACCCTTGAATTCCGTTGCACTCAATTAAAAGCAGCATGTGCTATGAAAACACTGCACTGAGTATATGTGTATGAAGTATAAGTATATGAAGCAAATCAAAAGACAAATCTAAAGTATGGCAAACGAAGCAAATAACAAGGCTCTGAATACGCTTTCGAAAATTTGAAAATGGCTAAAACATTGACTTTTGATCTATCGGCCTTTTTGAATATGCGACCCATAACCCCCTCGATCTCGCCCTTGCAGAGCGACACGACGCGGCCGCGGGTGGTGCGTCGCGGAGTAGCGGATATCAACGAGGAGGTGCCGGCGGCCGAGCCCACGTGTGTCGACCACGTGGTCTTCGTCGTGCACGGCATCGGCGTCACCTGCGACCTCCGCTTCAGGAACATCGTCGAGTGCGGTCAGTTTACAACTAGCATCGCTCTTTAACTGTTAAGAAAGCATACCTTTCGCAGCCCTAGTTTGAGAAGAACTATAAATAGGATGACAGTGTCTGATAGGTATAGAAAGAAAAAAAATGTAATCGTGTTTTGTTTTCAATTACTTCTAGCTACAAGTGTTTTATACAAAAAAAATATACAATTTATCATATCATTGACAGTGAACGACATGCGGTCGTATTCGCACCAGATGGGCGAGTCTCACTTCAAGGCGCACCAGGACGCGGGGCGCGTGGGTCGCGTCGAGTTCCTGCCCGTGCGTTGGCACGCCGCCCTGCACGGCGACGCTACCGGGGTTGACAGGTGGGTGACAAAAGAGTCTTTTTGGTTTAGATATAGGTCAACGTACACTGTGCGATGGAACCGCTTTTCCGAAAAACTTCTAATTAGTGAGAGTTATATCTGAATGTTTCTACGGGCTACCGATCATGGTTCCATGAATTAAATGGCAATTAGTGGCAGCTATATCTGAATATTTCGTGTGTTTTATTAACGACGAGAGCTTTCGTTTGTTGACACTATTTGTGTATATGGCAGGCGACTGAGAGCGATCACTCTGGGCAGCATCGGCAAGCTGCGGCACTTCACCAACGACACGCTGCTCGACATCCTCTTCTACTCCAGCCCCGCCTACGCACAGGTACCATAATAGCTCTAGATGCAAACATTGCACCGAGCATAACTATTGTTAATTTCCAATAATTAAAAGGCATGTCAAATTAACGTCTTCCAGTTTCATTGAGCTCTTTTATCCTTTCAATTTATACAGACAGTATTAACTCTTATTTATCTAGTTTGGTTTTCTCATGCTCCATGTTCATTGTTGCTTGCCTTTTCAGCAAATCGCGAACACGGTGGCGCAAGAGCTGAACCGCCTTCAGGCCCTCTTCCTCCGACGTAATCCCTCCTTCAAGGGCGGATTCAGCCTGTGCGGCCACAGCCTGGGGTCGCTCATCCTCTTTGATCTGCTGCTCCATCAAGAGGACCCTGACGCCCCGCCGCAGGAGACTGTCGATGGCGCCAATGGTTCCGTGGCGCCCTTAGCCGAAACAAACGGAGTGAATGGCGGGCCGGAAAAGACGCCCACGGGGGAATCCACGCCCGTTGCCGAGGTATGTATTGAAGGGGGGTTAGAAGATGGATAGTAAACTTTTAGCCCAATATTATAAAAATTGTATATTTTTCAATTTTCCAAATGGCCCCCCGGTTTTTGAGGTTGGGGGCCCTTTGGGCCCCCTAAGTTTTCGAACCTCCTTCATATAAATGTACATGTTCGGGCCCTCGGTTTTGTTTTGGGCCCTCATGTTTTTAGGAGCGGTGGCCCGAAGGGCCCCCGCGAAATATATCGAGTTTCGAGCCCTGATAGGCTATATATGCCTATTGAGCAAAGAACAGAAATGGTGTGTAAAATAATTGCACTTTATAAATGCATATGTAAACCATTGCAAGTGCAAATATTTTACACACCATTCTTGTTATTAAATCAAAGGACTTAGAAGCTCTATGAGTGCTCTTGAATGTCATTCAATTCATGGAATCATAATCGATAACCGATAGCAATATCCAGCGGCGTCGGGCCATCGGGCTACGTTAATTTCCTATGATTATAACGCCCCTGAGGCCGCGTTATGTAGCCACAATGAAGAGGACAATGACTTTGAGTCTTCTCAGACAGTTTGTCCATTTTAAACACACATGTGTATGTACGGCAATAACTGTTTGGTGCGTTGCTTGTATTGCTTGCCTGCATTGCAGACGAGCCTTTCGAGCAGTACCCTGGCGGACGAGGAGGAAGAAGAGGAAGAGAGTATGCGCATTGAGGACGTACTCGCCAAACTCAGTCTCACCGAATACGCAGACACTTTCGCCAAAGAACAGGTCGACGTCGAAACTCTCGTAAGCATTCGCCTTCAAATTTTGTCCATGATAAGCCATTAGTATGTTATGTTTCATATGCTATAATTTGTGAGTTAAAAGTACTTTGATTCTTTGTTCAATGATAGTTGTCTAATTATCAATATTCTCCTTTTACCGGTACATATGTTGTACATGTATGTACGTGTAATTCATTATCCTAACAAATCGGGTATTGTGTATTATTTGCATATACATTTGTACTTGGATATTTATCAGGGATAATTCTAGCGTGCGCCGTGTGCGCCATGGCGCACACTTTTCATATACGGCGCACAGAAATTTGGACTATGCGCCGTGATGGCGCACGGTTTTTTAGAATGGCGCAAGGAAATTTGTCCTGTGCGCCATTTTTTCTAGCACTTGAGTTTTCTTATGGAAATTTGCATGAAGTGAATAGTAATTAGAACTGCTATCTAATGGATCTTTATAACTCATTTACTTTCTGAAGGTAATCTTGACATATGAGGCTGAGCCTGACCATCATTTCCTCGCTTTGTATCATTCATATACAAAATAGAAAAGATACAACGTTAATTAAACGTACTTATCAAAGGTAATACATTTCGGGACAGAATTCGACTGTACAATCTGAACTACGTTAATGTGTGAATTCGAACTGATTTGCATGCAATATGGCGCCTATTGTTGATCTGCGTCTTTTTTACGAACTGTTTTTTTTTTTGCGCTCGCGCCTTCGGCGCTCGCATTTAAAGTTAAGGAATGAGAATGAAAGTGTTAGGTAAAAATGGATTCAACGTAAAAGTACAAAACAGTTTTTAAATTAAAAGTGACTACACTCTTGCGACAAAAAAAAAGACGATATCCGTGCTTCTGTTTTGGGTAAATATATCTATATCATACAATATATCTAAACGGCGCACAGCCTTTGTAAATGGCGCACGAAAATTTCGACTGTGCGCCATCGGCGCACGAAACCGAAATCCTAGAATTATCCCTGTTTATATTCATTGTTGTACTCCGTTAGCTCAATTGCTTCCCTTCTCTTTTATTGTTTTATGCAGTTGGTAAGTGATTATTATCCCTTTATATCTCCCCGCATTTTAAACCCTCCTTTGGTTAGCATGTTACACCTTTTTGACTTCCGTTTATTTGGTGTTCAATATTTTATAGTAAGCTCACAAATGTAATGCCCACTCCTGTAAATATATCAACAGGTTCCCAGTGATTTGCTTTTTGGAAATACATGTACAACTCACCCAGTTCATTATACCCATTTATCTTTCTAAAAAGGTTGTGATTGAATTAAACTCAATTGAATGATGTTAGCATATATTAGGTCTTGTTGATGACCTACCCGACTAGTAGTCAGAGGAATATAAAGCATTTGAGTATTCGTAGTATTTGACACCCTTGAACGTATAGAATTCTATCTTGTCACATTTCCGCTTGTGTTCCTTCGCTAACTCAAAATAAATTGTGATTACGCCGTTGTCGACCTAAATGGTTTGTGTGGCTAAAAAGTGTGCTCTGCTTTATCATATGTGATCGCATTACTTGTTGCCGAACATGCTTAACGAAAACAAAATCTGTTCCCTAAGTAATAATGAAGTGTGCTTTTCGATGTGCCTGTAATCTAGATATGTGCGATGTTTTCGTTTCAATTAGGAACTAAGTCATCTAGCTGTAAGCGG
>LQRL01109293.1:0-16383 GCA_001703475.1 Hydroides elegans | reverse complement strand
ACAGTTTACCGCTTTGCCTATGTACAGAGAAATGGACCTAGTCTAGTGGAATTCATCATGATTAAGATTCTATAGAATATTGCATACTCATATTGATTCAATAAAAAAGGCCTACATAAAACCTAAAGAGACCATATAAGGGTCTGGCCACACGGGATGCTTCATCGAGCTTTTTTATCAAAATAAACCGAGAGTTTCTATGCATTCCTTATGGGAAAATAAAAAAAACGCAGCCAAACGCTCACTGCGTTTTTTTTTAAGCTAGACTTTTTTGGATTTTGAATAAGGAATACAATGTAAATAACGGTTTGTTAGGATAAACAAGCTGGAAAAAAAGTTTCCCGTGTGGCCTGGCCCTAAGACATGGGGGCCTGAAAAGTTCTATTCAATGTCGTTTACATCTTGAATACATAATGCAGTGACAGTTTAAAGTCCAAATAGAAACTAAAATGACCAAATAAGGCACACTGGAGTTACATGGGGGCCTCAAGAGTTCTATTCAATGGTGTTTACATCTTGCATGCATAAAACACAGTGGCGAGTTCAACGGGGTTTTAGAGAATGATAAGTGTTTATGTAAGCGATTTAAATTTCGGCACTTTTTTTCTCCACCTGGTGTTATAAAAACATTTTTTTATCAAAAGTTAAACGATTGAAATACGTAAAACATAAAATAATCTCTTGTCGAATAATAAAATTATCTAAGTTTATAAAGGCATAAGCAAATAATATAAAATAATAAAATTATAACAATATAAAATCAAAAGAGCATATCTTTTTGTGGTCGGTTTATAATCAAGTTGTAATAAAACTTTGCAATGTCTTTATAATTTGGTACTTGTCATAATTTTCGTTCAGATTTACGATTTGTAATATGTTTACATGTATTTTTAAGGTTACAAACTATTTGTTTTACAAGTTTGTAAAGAAGTAACTGTGATTTCACTACAAAAAAAAATGTCATTGTTTTATGTATACAGCGGTAATGACATAATATGATTTATCGTATATGCGCCTTGGCAAATAAAACTTAATACATGTTTAATGTTTTTTTTTAAACATAAGGAAATGTAGGAAGAGTTGTTCAACCACTTTGCCTCATGACGTCATTATTGCGATAAACACAAAAAGCGAAACCTTCATGTCGCTCTGAGTGGTCTCCTGGGGGCTAAAATTTTACGTATAATAATTATATTATAGATACACATTTTGTTGGATGAGCCAGCAGAGCAAAAATGCAGGATCGCAATACCACTACTAGATAAACGCAAATAAACATGTACATTATCTATAATAGGTATTGCATTTCAATAATTTAACAATATTTTCTGTTAATCAAATTTAGGAAATGATATATTTGCTTAAATCTTAACTCCTTCATCCATTACATTTTGTAAATGACATATTTGAATTCTTTATTATGTATATTAGATGTGAATTCATAAGAGCCGAGTTTACCCTTAGTTTATTTTAGGCCGAGGTTTAAATCAAATTTGAATAAAATCACATTTTGCTTTACCAAATAGAAATAATAAGGCATTGCATTATAGTGTGGTGTATATAATCAGAATTAAATACTTTATGTGTATTTATAAATATCATGCAGAAAGTATAAAGTGGAGGAATATTTTAATTATTGAGCATTGTCTAGTCACGATACACAAGTTTTAATTATATGAAAAGGTTAGGCAAAAATGTAGATCTTTTCTTTTATAATGTATTGTTGAATAGTTATCAATTAATCTATATGCAGTTCTAATGACGATTATAAACTCTAGTTTTATGTGACAAAGTTTGTGTTTCGAACTTGCATAATTCGACCAGAAGAATTCATCATTATTTCAGACACGATCTAAAGCGACATAAACCAATCAATATTTCTCTAATTGTTTGATTTCAACTTCTTCTATCAGCCATTGAGCAAACGACAATACATTCGAAATCATAACGTTCATATCTGTCACATATATTATTTTTGAAATTGGCCCCTCAAAGATTTTGCATTTATAGAGCAGCGGGGTGTGATAGATAGAACATAATGTTAACTTAACGTTTAGAATAACATCCGTTTCGATTGTACCAAATTCCATGTGACATGAATAAAACGCGTATAAAAAAAATGCAATTTGTTTTTTACCCGACGTATATCTTAAGACTGAGAATATATTTCCAGTAGAAGTTTGATTTGTCTTCATTAACCCAGTTTTCGTGAAACGAAAACTGGGTTTGTGGAATCGGTCGGATTCGACCGCCGTAGGTTATTTAGTTAGTTAGTTAGCTAGTTTTATATTCAATAAACTTTTTTCTCAAAAACCTATCTCCTCCCACAGCAGCTTTCAAACTTTAACATAAGCTTCTAAATGGTCACTTTATTATGGATTGTGCTTTTGATGACGATCGAACTATTGTGGTCGCCATGGTGGACTTCGCTATTTCTTCTCTCACAGTTTTGGTCGTAGAGCTTTCAAAATTTAACACGAGCTTCTATATGGTCACCTTATTATGAATTGTTCTCTTGATGACGATCTTACCATTGTGTTCGCCATGGTGGACTTCGCCAATTCCGCCCAATTTTGTCTTATATAAAGTAACAAACTCCTAGCTGCAAAACCTTTTTTTTTTTGTGCTCTTGATGACGATCGAACCATTGTGGTCGCCATGGTGGACTTCGCCATTTCCGCCCAATCTGATCTAATTTATAGTAAAAACCTTTTAGCTACAAAACCTATCTTCTCCCACAGTGCTTTTATATGGTCACCTCATTATAACTTGTGTTGTATTTGACGATCAGACCAGTGTGGTCGCCATTAATTATTTATGAGTTCTTATATAGCCCCTTTCCTGCTTTAGCTCAAAGGGCTTTACAATAGTACACAATACAAAATTCCAATTATGAAAACTAAAACATACATTAACTTGAAATACAATATAAAAATATGTAAACTTGCTAGAAATATAGTATATATATTAATTTACGTAGCATATGCTTGGGGGATTTTGCAGTTTCCGCCCGATTTGGCCTCATATATAGTAAAAAACTCTTTGTTTAAAAACCAATCTTTTCCCACAGTTTTGGTTATAGAGTTTCGAAACTTTAACATAAGCTTCTATATTGTCATCTCATTATTGATTGTACTCTTGATGTCGATCGAACCATTGCGGTCGCTATGGTGGACTTCGCCATTTCCGCCAAATTTGGTTCTGTAACATACACATGCTTATATGTTGAAACATATCACTAGGGATCTGTAGGTCATTTGGTAGAGCATGAGGCTCGCACTCATTAGGTCTTGCGTTCGAATCCGATCTTGTATAAATATATCCCAGGTTGTAAAAAATATCTTAATGCAGAAGTGAAAACGAATAGATGATATATGACTTACTTAAACATTATCTCGTGTTTTAATTACTTTCACACTTAGTACACATGTCTATAAATGTTACACGTTTGCAAGTACTTAAATACCTAAAGCTATACACTTAAGATCAGTGATTGTCAAACCCTGGACAATGTGTTTTTCTAGGTGTTGCACCTCCAACAGAATACCTATTAAATCACATAAGCTCAATGTTACCAAAGCTAAAATGACATGCTATCGTAGTTGCCTTCTGATGGTATTCTTAACAATAGTAAATAGATTATAGGATTCCCTATTTTTTTTCAAATAATGCTTAATCATTATGAAATTTACATAAAAAGATCGTGACCTGTCTTAAATTATGCCGATAATCGCGCTGATATTAAAAGATTGTTAAGTTATAGAAAGGTAAAGTTAACTTACAAAGATATCAAAAACAACTTTTGAAACATCTAGATCTAACAAACAAACCCCTTGCCCAAGGATAAGTTGGACTAGTTTGACAATAATAGGGCTTTATTTTGAGAAAAATGAAAGCTTGTTCTCTAATTGCCGATACAAAGCCGACCAAAATTGAGACTATAGCCCTACATCAAGCTATTGCTATCCCCCATTCCGCCTATCCGTCCGTCTGTCTAGAAGTCCATTAGCTGTTGACATTTGATATACACATGTTTGTCCGCGGCAATTTGGTCTGAAGCCTTTTTCCTAGGGTTCTAAAACCTACACGGTGAAAGAATATATATCATGGATGTGCCTCGTCGAGGTTTCAGTTTGATCGATTTAAAATTGTCGAAACAGAGGTCAATTTTTTGGCAAATTTTGGGGTATTTTTACAGCACCTTGTCCCCAGCACTTTGTTGAAGTTTTGCCCCAGAGTTCTGAAACTTCACACAGTGAAAGAATATATATTGCGGATGTGCCTCGCGGAGGTTTCAGTTTGATCGATAAAAAATGTCAAAAAACAGAGGTCCAAATTGAAGCGAAATTTTGTGTTTTAACATCACCTTGTCCGCGACACTTTGATGTAAAAGCTTTGCACTGGAGGGCTCAAACTTTACACTTTGATAGAATATATATTGCATATGTGCAACGATGAGGTTTCATTATGATCGAACATAAAACGTCGAAATCGCAGGAATTGAGTCTTCGAAGAAATTTGAGATCTTTTTCTCAAATATATTTTAGATTTTTTATCGATATATCGACCAATTACGGCGTCCTGAATATTCAGCTTAGAGCAAGATTACGCTTATATCGAGATGATGTAATGATGACGTTGTAAGGACGAATATGTAAGGAATATGGTGTGATGAAGACGTTGTGAGAGAGACGTAATGAGAAAGACTTTGTGAGAAAGTAAAACAAGGTGCTTATTTTAATTGACATATACTCGTGATAAAGAAGGTATTATGCATAGGCTGGGGGGCTTTGCATCTCTGACCTGACCTGAGACAGATAAGAACACTTTACGAAGGGCAAATCAATAACTTTTAAGTATTGTTCTAAATAAATGGGAACACTCCAAGAAGCTTAGAAAATATCGGAGTTTTATTCAAAAACTGCATACACTATATTTTTATTCGGCTTTAATTGTGGAATGAAAATATTTCCAGTCCAATAAAAAAAACATCATATTTTGGTTATAGCGTGGCGTTATCATCTGCATATAATCCATATTTGCGTACACTTATGTCGAGTGCACTTTAATTGTAATTTTAAATCAATATAAAGAGAGCCAAATGCATCCGTGTGTACAGTCAGAAATTTTTCGAGAATTATAGGACCAGCTGGTTACATTAAACATTTATAATTATACTTTTCAAAGTCAAAACAAACTTAATGTATTTGCACAAGTCTTATATAAATTCCACGAGATATTTTCGTGATGTTTCATCGCATGTTCAATTTTCTCAATGTTCATAATAATGACGAAATTTCACAACTCTGAAATTTATACATTTTTTATATCATTGACGTTAAAATGTTACATTTTGTTGCCGTTTTAATGCAGTTGCACTATATTTATTCTGTGTTTGTGTTGCATACTTTTAAGCATCACTTATTATTCATTTTTATATTCTTTACAATTATTAGAAAATAATGGTTTTTGTTTGATGTAAAGTATATGAAGGTTTATCTTCAACATGGTTCGGCTTTATGATTCTTTCACTCAGTTTTGTTGGTGTATGTTCGCAAAACAGATATTTTAGATAAAAAGAATTATAGTCGATATTTCTCTTCATTTCTAATTTCAAACCGAACAGTGCGTTTTAACCAATTCGGTTATCGTTAAGAGGTGTGACTTCTAGTGAAAATGTACTGATCGACTAACATCATTTACATTATCTAATCATGTTGGCAATCACCTCATGAACCTTCGCATGAATCTCAAATCTAAAACCTAAAATATTCCGAAAATTATATGATCATACTTTTGGATTATATGACGTAATCAAAAATGAATTTTCTAGTTCGGAAATCGTCGGAGTACATCAATTGAACAAGTTGCCTGGGCTAACCGGATTAAAAAAGGATGAAGAAAAATAACAACGTGACTTAGAAAAATGCCTGGTGTAGCTTGGTTCGAATTCCTATTTCAATGTTTTATATTTGTTTCGATATCATATTTTTAAACATATTTTCCGTTGTTAATTATTTACGAAAACACTGATACATGTTCATACCTCTTGGTTATTCGCTCATTATTATCACAGTATCTTAAGATAGTGCGTATTGTTTTAGTCAAAACACGAGTATAAGTCAATGTTTTATAGAATTAAAATTTGATTTAACCGAAATACATATAATACATAATAAGATATGTATCTTTTTTAAAAATATCATTTGGATTCTATTAGAAGCAAAGTGTGTTCAATTTGATCTTGTATTTTAATAGACAGTTCAAAAACGCTTTATATGCAACCAAACATATATGGTAGACACTTCCACGATAAAAGATCTCGAAAGTTCAAATATTCACATATCACCATTCTTTGAACAACGCTTCAATTGATAGATTTGGTCCGGCCCCGAAAATGATTATTTTTCTAATTAATTTGCGTATCTCTTGGTATTGGTACGGCTGCCAGGGCTTTCGCCCACCCCGTTAAATGCCTCTCAATGCCACAGGGGGAACCTCTATCAAGCGGGCATGTCTCCTCTCCTTCTCTTTCTCTCTAGCTCATTCTCACCCTACTCCTTGGGAGGCATGCTAGCTGAATGTCCCTTCAGCATATGGTTAGTTAATGAAGGTTTGAGTGCGGTAAGTGCTGATAGATATGAGTCGATGTCCCTCCCCCCCCCTCCAAACTCAGACACCTGATGAAATACCAGCTATGTCGTACGCCCTTTTCCCTTGGTGAGGTCCTTAACCCATCACGTTATAAAATCGTGCACTTCTCACCAAATGCACATACACTATTTACCCCCTCCCTTATGTCCGGGGCCTTAACTAAGGTTTCTTAAAATAAAATTATTGTCGGGCTTAAATACTTTCTTCCTCTACATTCACCCCAACTCCCTTGGGCCGACTGTATAGACTTACCTCACCCCGCTCTCTTATCTTGTCTTAACTCCCTCTAATTACCTCCTCCCATCCCCTTGCGTATGTGATGTGAATCGTTTGCTTGTAATTGTATATTCGTATTTTAGATGGACCCTAACTTCAGAATAACGCCAATTGAAACTATAAGTCCATATTAATGTCTTTATTCCAAAGTCTCACAGGTCCAACTACGAATGTTGGCAACGTCACGCAGGACGCCGGCCGTGATGACGTCACATCCGGCACCTGACCAAATCTACCCAATTTTCCCAAATACATCTAATAAACCTCCCAGAAACACCTGCTTTATAAACCGACCAATATATTATTCACCAACTGTTACCAATGTAAGCATTAACAATGTGAACGATAATACAAGGTATTACAAAACCTCACACGTACTATCGATGATTTTTCGACATATATCGTGTTCGTGCATCTCTCCTCCTCCAGTTTTTGTTCTTGCCACGCTTCCCTTCTCCTTGCTACCACATTCCCAGCCCAGCTTAGTCTATCTATCCATGCCCTATCTTCATTTTTCTTCAACCCCACTAGTGTCCTGATTCTTCGTTCTCTTTGTCATTCCCGTCCCCCTTCTAACACTTTCTCCCTTTCAACCTTGAATTTCCCACAGTCTAGAAGGGCGTGTTCTAACGTATATTCGGCTCCTGTTTTACAACATAAGCATTCTCCTCGGTCGAGAAAGTTTAAATGCCGCCTTTTTCCGTAAGTTAGTATATACCCAATCTGAAGACGCGCTAATGCTTTCGAATTCCATGACCCATCTAAATATGGTATCTTCCCAAAGTTCTCCCCACTACATGCAAAGTACCTTAGTGAATTCTTCGTTCCAGTCGACACCACACAATCATTTCTTACCCACTTTTCAATCTGGCATTTCACATATTTTTTCCATATTCCCTCCGTTAAGTCATTCCACTCAATATCATATTATTAAGTCCCGTACCCTTTTTCTCTCCACCCCCGGTTGCTCATTTTCCGCTTCCATACCACTCCACTGAACTTTCCCCCAGCAATTGTCCGTGAAGGTGAACCTCTTCGCATATACCAGGAATATATAGTTCGCACTCTGTTCCATACCCCACGATCCCAATAGTCCGCTTATTCCCTCAATGCATGCCCCATTCGACGTTCCAAATAAAAACCTGCCCATTATATTCTGTTCTCTGTCCAAAGCCTTGCCCATGGTAACCGGTCATGGTAGGATCTCCGATGCATACATTAAGCTAGGTATTCCTACCTTTTCCCATCATTCTAATGCAGATTTACTGCTATTTAAGCCCCTCTACTGATATTCCGCAGCATCTCTCTGATCTGTTTTCTTTTCGCCTTGATTTTTCCCCAATGCCTTGAGAAAGTTCTCCCTCGTACACATATCCACACCCCCAGGTATTTGTACGTTGGCACTTCTCTTATCCTAATTGGTTTCGAATTGCGGGTAGTACCATTCTCAAAGCCTAAATTCCACCCATATGTTCTGCATGAATCTTGCAAACTCACAAGAACTTTACTTTTTCCGGGTTGAATTGTAATCGCTTTTTGTTACTTCTTGTGCTATTATGTTTAACAAGTGTTGCAAATCCCTCCCACTATCCGTCATAAGAACGATATCATCCGCAAAGAACATACCTGGGATCCGTTCTTCACCTATGTTTACCCCTTCCCTGATTCTGTTATCTTATCTCATACCTCCTTTATATATATAGCGAAAAGCTGCAGTGATAATACACATCCCTGTTTTAGACCTACGTTCAGAGCTATCGAGCCCGACTTTATGGACCCCAAGGTCGCCTTAGCCTGTAGATCTCTGTATAACTCTTGCTACCATTTACATCTTTACAGTAAAAAAAATATGAAAACAGTTTGAGTCACTACATTGGTAGCTGTGAAAAGTATTTTTTCACTAATCATTTGAAGTAAGAATTCAATTTGTTATGATAGAAATGAATACCAAATCGCAGCCAAAACACAGCAAAGAGGGACTGAATGGTTCCCATTCTTAAATTAAAAACCAATGAATACCGGAAATACATTACCCACAATTCTGTGAAAGCAAGTGCACGTCACTAGGAAAATGGTTGTACATAAAATGGATACATTTAGAAGATAAAAAGGACAGTTTAAAGCATATTTACATTGGTGGTTTGTGTATAAAAATAATAATTAACAATGGCTAGTGCCAGTAGTACGAAATCAGAATTTCTAGTCAACGGAAAGTACCGTTTAGTACGGAAAATTGGAAGTGGTTCCTTTGGTGATATTTATCTTGGAATAAACATACAAAGTGGCGAGGTAATTGCGTTTTACTTGTTATTGCTATCAAAACTGACCAAGATAAGATTACTGGCACATTCATGTAGTATTGATCATTGAGCTTACCCAATTTTATGTTGTTTTTCATGTTATCTAAGTAGCAAAATTGACCTTAATCGAGTGGCCAGACATGTAAACAAAGACTGTCAGTGTCAAGAAGAATAGGGTGTGGACATTTTTTTGTTCCACATTCACCGTCAAATGATATCAAACCAAAACACATTCAAGCGTCGACATAGTTCTAAGTAATAAATATACACAATAACCTAGCATCAACGACGCTGATGAGGTGATAACTTGTATATACGTAGTAACGATTTACGTCTTTTTAGGCCCCAACCCAAAAGTTGGGGGCCTATAGAGTTGGGGTGTCCGTCCGTCTGTCCGTCCGTCTGTCCGTCTGTCTGTCATCGTTTTCTTGTACGGGTTAGAACTTTTAAACGGAAGGTCATAGAGACTTGGTTATAGGCTCAAATGAAAGGTCCTGGTCCGTAGATGTGCCTTTTGACCATTTCGGTCAAAAACACCCGACCGGAAGTGGTCAAATCGGCCAAAATAGCCCAAAATAGCGGTTTTTCATGCTTGAGCTTGTACGGGCTAGAACTTTTGAACGGAAGGTCATAGAGACTTGGTTATAGGCTCAAATGAAAGGTCTTGGTCCGTAGATGTGCCTTTTGACCATTTCGGTCAAAAACACCCTACCGGAAGTGGTCAAATTGGCCAAAATAGCCAAAGCTAGCGGTTTTTCAAGACTTGAGCTTGTACGGGCTAGAACATTTGAACGGAAGGTCATAGAGACTTGGTTATAGGCTCAAATGAAAGGTCTTGGTCCGTAGATGTGCCTTTTGACAATTTCGGTCAAAAAACCCGACCGGAAGTGGTAAAATTGGCCAAAATAGCCCAAATTAGCGGTTTTCAAGACTTAAGCTTGTATGGGCTAGAACTTTTTAACGGAAGGTCATAGAGATTTGGTTATAGGCTAAAATGAAAGGTCTTCGTCCGTAGATGTGCCTTTTGACCATTTCGGTCAAAAAACACCCGACCGGAAGTTGTCAAATTGGCCAAAAATAGCGGTTTTTATAGAAAATATATTTTAAATCTACAAAAACCCATACCCCTTCGAGTTTGGGGGCGGTTGGGGCCTGTTCGTGTTTCACAAATACTTCCTTGTCTATCTTAACGAGGGGCAAGACGATGTATACGGTAATGAGATCAATTTCAAAGTGCATGTACATCTTTTCCCGTTGGGTTAAATGTTCTGTTCTCATACTTTCAAGATGGCTAGTACATATACTAATGAATGCTGAAGGTATGAAGGCATAATATTGAATGCAAGTTGATTATGTTCTTTAAATTCACATTATTACCATGTACATCGTAAAGTCGTATAGCCCCCCTCACAGACACCTTGAAGACTGTTCAATAACAGGGTATTTATAGACAGTTATTATAGAGTTGTGGATGTCTTAGAGGGTTTCGGGTTATGGTCGTTGATACTTGATTATAGTATCAAAATAGTTGTCTCGCAGTGGAGAGGTTCATATTTTTACTATGTGTTCTATGAAGGCTATGATATCACCGTAAACTAGACTATGAAAAACACTTATGTCATTCCATATCTGTTTTGTCTAGAACAAATAAAGTGTTTTCAATGCGATTCACATCTTTAGGACTAAAGACTCGATGTTTGTCTTTTGCATAATGTTATTTTCAAGTAAAATATCGAACTCGAATATCATTTTGGCAGCGCGAGTGTCGTTTTGGATACCAAGTTAAGCAAATAATGAGGGAGCAATTGACATGAACATGAGACGATATGTACACATGAGACACACTTGAAAATTAAGAAATGTCTATAGTTATGGATACAATATGTTGGACTCTCCACCAGTAGATCTGTATGTATGTAAATAGCTGCAATTCTTTTTATCCAGACAAAAAATATACTTAGACAAAGACTATCCAGACAATTCAGACAAAGTGTAAATATAAATGTATTGTGTCTGAAAATTCTGGATTTTTAAGGTCACGGTTATCTCATCCCTTTTTCGACGTTTTTTGTATAAAAAGGATTCAAACAATAATAAGCGAAAAGTCGGTGACACATTCTTGCGTGCTCTAAGGTAAAATCTTAGTATGTAAATAGTTGGTCCCTTGTGTTTACTCATAACTTCTAAGCAGTTGATCAGTAGTTTCACTGACATGATTTTTTTAATCATTTCGTTTCAGGAAGTCGCCGTCAAATTAGAATCACATAAAGCAAGGCATCCACAGTTGTTATATGAAAGCAAACTATATAAAATTTTACAAGGTGGCGTTGGAATCCCTCACATAAGGTAAGTTTATATCTTAGCCTATATATTGGGTACCTATATATTTTAGGTGACATAGTAATTTCAGTTTATAACAAAAAAAATATTGAAAATTGTGATTGGGGGTGTATTTATATCACCGCTGTCTCCACGAAAACTATCCATACCGACAGAAAAATCAAGTACATGTACATGTATACCTTTTTATGGTTTTCCGAAAACATTTGAAAGTAAAACCAGTCATATTTTCTTGTTCCATGCTGCTTATCTTTCACCCGGGAATAAGATATAGTGAAGTTGTCACTTTCGTGTGAGAACTTCGATTGACTTAAATGTTCACTTTAAAGCAGTCAGTTTTCCTCGACAATTTCAATCGATTCTCGTCAGCATTGAACGATTTCTAGTCAGTCAAGACGATTTCCAGGACAAGGACAAGTCGTGCCCACAACAATGGGACTAATGTAATATTATTTTAGATTTTTTTTTTGTTACATCGGCAGACTTATTAATCCTTTAGGTCATGCATCCTGTAGCCCTACATTGCATCAATGCTAAATTGCTTGTTTGTAATTTAGGAGCGACCATTTTATAAAACAAAATAGTGTATTATATATACATTGATTATATGAAATTGTATGTATAAAATTAGTTACAGTATTTTGATAGCTTTATTGATGGTTCAATTGACAGATGGTATGGCCAAGAAAAGGACTACAATGTACTCGTCATGGACTTGCTGGGCCCCTCGCTCGAGGATCTCTTCAACTTTTGCGGACGCCGCTTTACCATGAAAACCGTGCTCATGCTCGCTGATCAGGTCATTCATATAGTCTCCACTTGTTTTATCAGATACAGTTTTAACACACCGATGTTAAACACGTTCAATTCAGTTTTCTCTTTGAACAATAAAGACCGTTATAGAACTGTCAAAACCTATTTTAAGCATCGTGGTAACTATACCCCATGATTTGTTTTTAGACAGCACTACCAATTAACTAAATTTGCACGAAACGATTTTCATCCACGCCCTGTTTACGTTTTCAAGTCCCCAAAGTTCGTCTGTATTTATCATATCACCTAATTAGATGGTGTAAATATTTGATTCACGACAATATTCACGTCCTTCCTGTATTTTTGGTCCAAATAGTCCTAATCAATGTAGATAGTGCAAGTATAAACTGGTTATCTACTGAATATTAAAATAGATTATATCATTTTCGTGTGTATATAACACATATACACTTATGTTATAAATATGGAAGTAATGATATCCTGCCTTGCACATGATGAGCGATTTCTTGCGTGTGTACACGGTTCTGTGTATACTGAAGCAATTTTTCTGCTCGACTGAATTTCTATAGTCATGCTTTTGTAAACGTGTACCATGCGCCTGTGCTTTCTTTTCCATTCTCTATCAGGTACCAGTAGTTTTACATGGCCATTTGATTATTTAAAATTCAATAACTTATTTCCATATCTCAATTGTTACTCGAATAATTTAATATTTTTATTATTTTCAAATATATTTTTCTTTCTAAATTACTATATCATGTCATTTCGCAGTTAACAGTCTTCAATGGAATTATGTATATAGGTCTTAAGCGGGACTGTCTCATATAAATGACTTTTGTTTTGTGAAAATGTTTATAATTTGTTTGTCTTACAGATGATCGGTCGCATCGAGTACGTGCACAACAAGAACTTCATCCACCGCGATATCAAGCCAGACAACTTCCTTATGGGCATCGGCCGTCACTGCAACAAGGTAACGTGTCTACGAGGTGGGAAGGGAAGGGAGGGAGGGAGGGGGTCGCATTCGTGCGATTGTGGCCCGCTTTTGACAAATGAGGACGAGGGTACTTATGCATACCTTTAGATATGGCTTTCTTTTGATGTGGTTATTTGAAAATGTATAATCTTTATGGATCCAATGTTAAGACGTGTAAAAGCAAATGAAACGAAAACTATTAATGTGTCCCAGATTATTTATAAGCCGTTGCTTCTAAATAACAGATGGTGGCATCATCATATGAGCTACATATGATACATAAAAATGATGTATTCACTATTGGAAGAATAACAAAAACATTTCACAGATATCAAACTTTTCAATTTCTAACAGTGGTATGGAAAGGTTGACCAATAGTCACATTGTTGAGTCACAGACCCTCATTTTTCGCTTACGGCAAACTATGCAGCCGTCGCAACTATAATCGAATGTATGGTTAAGCCTATGCGAATTGGCTGTGATGGGGTTGCCGGAGCGATTTCTTTAATTGATTGTGCCTTTGAAATCGTCCCAACGTACAAGGAACTAGGTATTTTCAGTTGGGCATAGGCAAAGTTCTCACACATGGATGTTTAATATAACATCGTAGAAAATTATATTTAGTTAATTGGGAGATGGGTTGTATCCTTGCACCCTTTCCCTGGGAAAATCGTCATTTTAAGTATTACTTGGCAGGCCTACTAGATCATGAGTTAAATCATAAGGCTGTAAAGTATGTTAAGTGAGGGTTAATGACGGTATATGAAGGGAATGAATATGAAAAGAAGACTTAAAACTACAGTAGTATTACGAATCCGTCTTATTATATATTTATTTAACAGAGAAATAGATCTTACACAGCAGCAATAACGGTTACTGGTTTACTAAGTAGTAGATCTCGTACATCAGCAACAATAATGGTTACTTGTTTAGCCAAGGAGTAGTAGTAGTAGTAGTAATAGTAGTAGTAGCAGTTATAGTAGTAGCAGATTGTGACTCAAGGCCTTGTCCCCTCAGGTTACTCCTTGTTTGATGGTAAATCGTTTTGTTCTGTCCTCTCAGACCTTATGATTTCTCTTCATAGATTATAACCTTATCGATTTATGTAACCTTGTTGTAGTATTATATACGGTAGATATCGTTTGTGATTTTATACAGTTCTATTACATCAGCTCTTAGCCTTCTATACACAAGTGTCGGTAGATTAAGAAGCTGGAGACGTTTTTCATATGGTAGCACTAGCTCCTTCGTTCCTGCCAGTTGTTTAGTTTCTCATCTCGGTACCTCATTTATCGATTCCATGTACTTCCTCTAAAATGGACACTTGACTGAGTTAGCATATTCAAGGTGCGGTCTATCAAATAGTCTATTTAACAGGGGTGTTTAAGTCTTACGAAATCTTGAAATAATATACCCAATTGAGATAGTTTCGCTTTTAGCGATAAAGAGAATGGATTTTAATAATTTGCAAATATGCTTATTAACGATACGTAAAAGTACAACACATATACTCAATTGATGTTTGTTGGCTGCAGGTGTTCCTGATCGATTTCGGCCTGGCCAAGAAGTACCGCGACAACCGCACGCGGCAGCACATCCCGTACCGCGAGGACAAGAACCTGACGGGCACGGCGCGCTACGCCTCCATCAACGCGCACTTGGGCATCGAGCAGTCGCGCAGGGACGACATGGAGTCGCTCGGCTACGTGCTCATGTACTTCAACCGCGGCTCGCTGCCCTGGCAGGGGCTCAAGGCCGCCACAAAGAAGCAGAAGTATGAGAAGATCAGCGAAAAGAAAATGTCCACGCCCGTCGAGGTGCTTTGTAAGGTACGTGGTGCGAACAGTTGTAAGAAATATTGGTAATCTTAGAAACCATGCATGGGTATGGGTCTAACATCATGCACACTTAACAAATAAAATTTTCCCCATGGGTGTCTATTACATACACATATTTGTAAAATAATATATTTTAAACAAAGTGAAAACATTGAAGTTTACTGTTTACTGTTGAAAATAAACATGAACTCGGGAAACTTTATTAACAGTGATTACATAACATAGATCATGCAACAATGTCTTAATGATGATAGGGCAAAGGTATTGACGATTTTACTTTCATTAAGCTGTTTGTGTCATAACTTTTACATGAGCATGCCTGGAAATCTGTTTAAAAACCAGGAGCTAAAGTTATGCGTCAATCTGTAAGTACATTGAAACAGATTCCATTCCAAGAAAAGTGAGTCGGTATCTGGACTAATATTACGAAAGTTGTTTCAACAACAAAAGGTGATCGATCTGTAAACACGAAGGAGAGGCCTAGTCATGAGCAAATATTATGAGAGCGTATTCATGGCCGATCGACCTGTGAGCAACACTTATTCATACGACAGCAGCAAGGGTGTTGGCTCTGTTGAGCGTAAGGCTCTCATAAACACGGCTCGTATTGATCCGAAGCGCGCTCTTCTCTTGAGCAGGGTTACTAAGTGGAGTTGGCGCTGTTTTTATGTACACTGAATGGGCGACAGGCTGTGTTATTTACTTGTCTTTTATGAACAGGGTTAGATTTTTTGGGGTCGTAAACATGTTTGATTATTTCGTAGACGTTTAACCATACCGGCATTCAATGATGGTTTTGTTTAAATATTTTGCTATAATCAACAGAAACACAACATTGTGAAGCTTGTTTTCAAGTAATTATCAAATTATTGACCAATTATACTGTGCATTACCGAGTTATCGATAATAATCTTACCAATAACAATCTTACGAATCTATTAGAAATATTTCGAATCTTAATTTATTCATCATATACCGATACACGTATGAATTTAAAATGCGAATTTCTTTGTCGAGGTGAACAAATAAACCACTCACTATCTTTTAATGAAAGCTTTTTCAACCCTGTGTAAAGTAGTGTTGATTAACTACAAAAAAAACTGCTATCCTGGCTAATGATTATGTGTTGACTAAGGATGTAGGAACACTCCCCCCCCCATGAACATTCCCCCCCAGGAACACTCACCCCCTTTTTTGGTAGGAACACTACCCCCCATGAACAGTC
>LQRL01109290.1:13306-29695 GCA_001703475.1 Hydroides elegans | reverse complement strand
GTGGGGAGGTCGTCCGGCGCACGTGTACAGAAACAGAACGCCTACCGAGTGTAAAAGTTTGTGTTGTTGGTTGGGTCAGAAGGGTCGAACGATGACAATAACAGAAAGATAACCGCAAAGCGCATGTTTTGACATTGGACGCTATCCGTTCCTCGCAAACCTATCGTTCCTTTAAAAGCAAACATCTTCACAAAAACAATACTTCTTTAAAGACCACGCTGACCCTTCAGCAGTCTCCTGCCGTTCACGTTGGCATTGGAAATCATTGGAAATGATGCGCCGTTTCCGTTCAAAACATCTTATTATTTCGCCCGTCGTTCATATAATCATAATAGCCTATAATAACCGCGCCTTTGGCACCTGAAGCGACGGGTAGCGCGACCGTTTCATTATTGTAATCAACCCTTACAAAATGCACAACCCGTCCATCTTTTATTTAGATGATTACTAGAATGTCAACCTTGCGCCGCAGTCCCCTTGAATAAACGGTTATTATGTGGAGTTATTATGTGGAGTTAACTATTATCAATAATTTACCTTTATGACGTCACAACCAATATGGCATTCATGGCATTTGTTTGATCGTGCCGTAGTTGACCAAACTTTTGATGACGTAGCATCGTATGTGTGTACATAGTTGACATTCCTGTTCATTGTAGAAGGATTTCCTAGTTTCATGTGTCTCGTTTTGAAGTTTAAAGAGCTGTTAAACTTGCGGTTTTGTGGTATTTTTAGCAACACTATGTAATGTTGTGGTCAGACTTGAATTCTTTTTTGGGCTAACTATGTTATGTGATACATATCAATTAAATATTGGTATTTACACATTTCCATTCAATGTGATCGAGTTGTTCGATATACAGAAGAGCTTCGTTATCTCGATGCCATTAAACTCGATTTCACTGATTGATCCAAAGATGGAATAGGAACGGAATGATGCAGTCGTCCCGGTTTATAAGCTTCTCTCTTGTACTACCTGTCGCCTTTAAAAAATAACCCTTTTATGCATTTACCCATTAACTTTTCAAAGGTCGAACCATATACATTGTATTAAACGCCTATAAACAGGTATAGACCTACCCCAAACTTGTGAGCTCATGCATTTTGTAACAGTAACTAGGTAAACATTAACATTTCAAAAGCGTCATAAAACAAGCCTATTTCTTTTCAACTGATACACAGTTTGTCCATTGAAATGGCAGCGTTGTCTTTTTATCGCGGTTTTAAATGGTTTTGTTTTTCTTTATAATTTTCGCCTTTTCAAGAAAAGAAAAAAAAGTTTTTATGTTTAAGTTTTTAAGTTGTTGGATGTCATGACATTTTGAACATATCTACAAACACACACAGAGCAGCGCAGAGAGAAAAAAACTGTACTTGACTTAGTTCACATTTATAAAACATGGTTCCTAAAACATCATGGTTCATAAAAAGGCATAGTTCGTAAACAGATCCTCGAAACACGAGTCGTTTTTGAACGGAAGCGCATGAGTGTGTCCTTGATGTGATTGGTGATTAAAAGGCCACGATAACGACGACACCCAAGTATAATACGTAACAGTTTATCAAGGATTCCTGGCATAAAGAGGCTGTTTTGGTTTTTCGAAAAAGTAAAGAAAAGAAAAGCTTTATAGATTAGAAATACATGTTATCGGAAAAAGGGTCTATCCTATCATGATTTTTTTTCTGAATAAATATGTTAATTCTGAAAATTGCTTAAGGCGGAAATAAAGGTTAAATTGTTGTATTACATATAAATTGGATCAGAGACCATGGTTACCATTATACAATATATCTGTGTAGTCTCAGTGCTAAATCCGATTTATTGGGTTAGCACGTCTATGCACGGATCCCTGTAGTTTAAAAATGCTAACCTTTTTGGGTGCCATTTTGTTTTTCACACGGCGATTATATAGTGAATAAATCGTGAAACAATGTGTGGGTTTAAGGTTACACTGGTTGTTGTTCACCGGGTGATCGGGGGGAGGGGTCCGATAACTCATTAATAATGCGTATATATATATGAAACATACCAAGGCATCGGTGTCTAGTTTGTGAAAAGGAATGCACTCAAGTTCATTGCGTTTATTGCATGTTGTATGTGTGAATGAAAAGAATCAATAGAGGCAATACACGGATTATTACATGATATGCGAACTTGGGTTTATTTAATCGAAGGCAATTATTATACACGCGAACGCATTGTTCATGGTATTAGGTTTAGATCAAAATAGGATAGGTCCTCTAAAATATCAGTTGAAACACACGTGTTTGATTAAAATAAGGATATTGATTATTTAGGTTTTCAATTTTGAACTGTCTTGCGGATATTTTGTATATTTCTTACGTCTGGTTACATTGGATCAGTTTCCAAGGATATATCTTAACTAATTTCTCAGAAATATGTAAGTATTGCATTTCTGTGGAAAGTGTTTTGAGTGAATTCCTCCTATAATTCAATATATGTAATGCAATATGTAACTAAGCGAAAAGACTGTTACCCGGTACTTATTTATGTTGGTTCAAAAATGAAAATAGATAAGTTAAAATTCATATCTTAACCGCATATTTATACAACGTTTTACTACATGTTAATTTAGCTAAACATGAAAAGTTGAGATTTGAATATAATACAATTTCGACACTTTTCGTGTATCTGGAGAACTAAAACATGGTTCCACTTGGTATTCAATAACCATATTCATAACTCTCTATAAATCATTCTGATCGAGGTATAATAACTAACTTTTACGCACTCGAGCGTATGTGATTCGAGTCTGGAGACTTTACACGATTCCGCCTGATTTGGTGAGAGAAATGTCTGTAGATACAAACCCGGTAAAAAAATCGAATGGCCATTGTACCGGGGTATACTATTTGAGTATGATCGATACGCGTAACTACCATGTGTATAACCTTGCACTTTAATAGTGATCATACTTGTATATGTGTATGAATATTATTGTATGGATCATTATATGCATCAAGGTTGCACTTACTGTATAATATTATCTGTATCATCTGATGAAAAGAAAGTTGATTTTTGCGAAGGTTGGAGAACACACCCGCGTCATTTGTATAAGTTTATCAGGTTAAGGACAGACTTTAAAAAGCAAACAAAATAAGGTTGGCGTTTAGATGACGGGTTAACGGTTGTTGCATTTTAGATTTTTTAATGGTAAGTCATCCCTTCCCCTTGCTTCAGCATGCCCCTCCCTAGTCTTATGTCCTGGGTATCTTACTAAATTATGAACGAGCATCTCTCATTCACGTTGGACTTTTATTGTCCTTTTCACAGCCGTTTGAAGGCTTGCATGCATCAAAGTAACAGCTATGAGAACTAATAATAATAAAATATAGCAAATTATAGAACTTTGACATGGTCATTTTGAATGAGTAAATGTACCCATTGACCAATGTCATGCATTTAATCTATGCAAATTATATAAAAATGAATTTAGCATTACGGGACCTTTGCTGTAAAGACAAAAACGAATGCATATTCATTTAACTTGTCCTTACATGGAACCTCATATGTCCTTGATTCCATGTATAAATTAAATGGTGTCTGCACCTATTGACTTGGGAGCGAGATCGGGGTGGGGGATGGGTACCAGGTATTTGGTTTCATTCCATGAATTCCCACCGACTTCAATGGAAAATCGTCTGAGCATCTCTATCCCTGGACATTGTGGGAATCGAGATTTTTGCGGGGGTTTCAATTTTTGGGTTAAGTATACGCACATTATTAGCCACTATGGTATATTTAGAAACCAGATTCATAGCAATTTTGTTTGGGTTTAATCTAATTAGAACGTCTAGGTTTACTTTGACATATCATGTTTTATATAAAAAGAAACGTTTCCAAGTTAAGTTAAGAATAGCTCAAGAAAATGAGTTAACCAAATGTACTCAGTGCTCTACATTTCATTTACTTATGGTAACTTATCCAGCTTCCTTTACGGTATACTCATAGGATAACATCTGATATTTGAAATAGTTATGGTCTCAATTAAAATATCTTTGTGAATGTTTAGTTTGGGTTGTCTGTAACAATTGTTCGCCTTGTACTAAATTAACAAAGGTAAACTTTTCGGGATTTTTTTCACATCTGATCCGCTTCTCCCAAGTTTGGTAGAAAAAAAGGCACTGCTTTGACGTATATCCTGAGTGCTGATTTAATAGAATTTGGTTCTGTTTCAAAGGCTTGATTCCGAGAAGCATTTGCAGCAACCCAAACTGTATGAATATGTACCATCGTTTCCAGTTAGAGACTATTGGGATAATAAGCCTTTTAAGGGTTAAAATGGGATGAAATCAACGCCGTCTTACCCCGATACATATAGTTATTTAGTTAATATATAGTTATATATACTATAGTTAGTAAAAATATTTTCAAAAATTAACAGGAACATGTATGAGTAATATGTATGACGGCTATATTCAAAATCGAAAATTAATATTTTTTTTAGCAGATAGATACATTACAATTAATTCATGTTTCGTTTCATTCTTAATATCATATAAACCCCTTATTTTCTCTCTCTCCTTGACAGATGGTTGCTTGCGCAAAAGCTCCCCGGACGAAGCCAGCCGCCCCTCGGACAACAACCACAACGGTCACCACACTCCACCACACATGGCTCATTCCACAGAACCGCCCCTCACACACCACTTGCCCTGCTACGACTTCGAAGCAGAGCGGCAAGGCTGTTTGAATGGGGGCGAGTGTTTCGCGGTGCCCGGCTATAATGATTTCAGGCATATAGGATGCAAGTAAGGGTCGAACACTGTTTTAGAGCATATTAATTAATAGTAAAGATGATAGTGTCGATGCATGGGCATTTATAACCTTCTTTCTTTTATTCTTTCTTTCTTTCTTTCTCTCTTTCTTTGCCCTGCTACGCGGTGCCCGGCTAAAGCGATTGTAGGCATGAAGAATGCAAGAATATTGTGGTGAATGCATTGAAATCAGTCCACTTTTTGTGGTCATTTAGAACCATATTTTATTAACGCGTTCCCGCCTTTTCAATGTTCGCGAGCCCCTGTAAATTGATTGTATCTGGACCATCACATTTGTCTGTTCTACATTTTTTTCCAGATGACCAGGTCTGTAATGGTGTCAATTGTTCAATGTTTTGCTATTCAGTCAAACGCCTATGTAGTCCCTTTGTATGTTTAAGGGCCCATGGCTGAGATCCTATTTGGGTGTTCCAGAATAGAAGAAACAAATCGGAAAGTTTGTCTTCATCCCCGATTCTAGGAAAAATATTAAAAAATGTATGGGTATTTTCGTGTGGCATGTTTGAACAATGGACTCTGCTGATTGTCCGAAATCCAATGTTAAAAGTCTAGACATTAGCCATTTGGTCTTTCGATATCCAATTGAGGGCAATGATGTTCTATGGTGACCGCTATAGGCCACTTCAATAGACCATTTGACCGATTTGATCAGTTTTTCCTTAAAACCTGGTCAAATGGAGCCTTATGATATGAGCGATTGAGGATATTAGGGTGGTTTCCAAATAAAAACAACGAATAATATTATGATTGCCTCTTCCGGAATCACTTGAAATCAGAGTCCATTCAATCATCCCACCTCTTGTCCAGACCGAAAACTAGGGGGAGCGTTTGGGTATTTACATGAAGTGATTTAGCAGCTCCCCCAATGTTATGGCGGCCACCGTTTCTATTACACAGTTCATTGGCTTTAATAGACCGTGGGATTGAATGGGGTGGCTTGTTCACTCGTTCTCGCTCAATTGTTGTCACCATCAATATTTGAACGCACCATTGCGCGTGTCATCATCAAGAAGCAACATGGCAGAGAAAACAAATCAGATCGCCACAAGAGTCTGAATGTGGGGGCGATAGGATAGAGTCTCTATGTTTGAGAGGACAGGGTAGAATCGGGGATGGGGGTGGTCTGAGGTAGGAATCGGTTACCCCCCGTAGTTATATAGATGTATCGCTTAAACTGGACTTTGGTTTACCATCTAGCGACTAATTATCTTGGAACGGATTTGTCTTGAGATATGAGGTCAAAATGCGCCAGTGGCAATATATGAACATATTAAAACATATTGCGAGTTCATTTTCCGATTGAATGAATATTTAGTGCGGCTAGCCAAACCATACACCGCCTTATTCATTCAATGCAGCCACAAGTTGTCAGTTTTCAAGAGCCCCTTACCCGTCGGTTGTTGGTTGGTAGCACCCAACCTCTCCTTGGTAGCAATTTATTTTTAAAGTGTCACGTGTTTTGTCTCAGGCGATAAGTGAAAACCACGTGACCTTTGTTTGTGGTATACGCTGCGGTGTAATTTCCAAGCAGCACCACAGTGAACACTTGTTGCCCGCTTTTGTCCAACATGGGGCACTTTCACGTCCCGAATCCACTTACCCTGGTTAAGGGGACACTTATGTCTATGGAGCATAACAGCAAGCACATGAAAGGGTCTTTGAGCATACTACAGCGCATACATACTCAAAGAGCTGCTCAGTGCAAAGCGTGGGCGGAGGGTGACCCGTTATAATGTTTAATCCTATACACTAATGATGTGGCGCGTATAGATATAGGATTATACGTCAAACGACGCTTCGGTGTTTTGTCCCAATGGTCACGTGACGAGGAATAGAAAATAGAGATCTATAATCCTGTGATTTATTTTTGCGCAACATATACCTGGTGCCTTTCGACCATATGGTTTTCGGAAAACGACTGAAGGCGTACCGGTCATTTCGGAGGTTATAGACAGTTCTACTCGAACCGCGCGTCATGGCTATCGAATCGTTCTCCTTTTCAATCGAATCACGATATAAGCCTCAAGGCGTGATATCATAGGACACCCTAAACACTGACAAATAACAGCCTCCCTTATGAAATCTAATAAAGGCAACCAACCATCCTATAGATCTTTGCGCAACCGAGCTTGCTGCGAATCATTTGAGAAATCGAAGTAATACGGATAGGATGTCGGCCCGTAGCTCCAAGGGTTAAACTGTAACCCAAACCAAATGCCATGTATCATAGGGATCATCATAAGGAGAGTCTTTGAACACATTATAAGGAGAGGGCTTTGAACCACGAAATATGGCGGCCAAAAAGACTGGTTGGTTTGATTGCCGCAAATGTTGTTTTATGCCACAGTGCGTCCCGTGAAAATATTGTTGAATATGCAACAAATCTGGTCAAAGATTAAGGTGGATATGAGAGAAGAAAAAAAGTGGTAGCGATTTCGACTTTGTTTTGAGTGGACCGTCTTGACTTATTTTACCGGTAGCACCGTTTAGAGACGCACATATCCCCTGCGCTTAAACTATGTTAACGGAATTTTGGGCTCCTTATTGGTGCATGCATTTAAGCTTTGATATTAAGCAATGCTCTTTTGGTTTTGGCGAAGAAGTAAAAGTTATGGCATTAACGCGTTCGAGCGCTCCGTAATAAACTTATCTTATTCCCTTTCGCAGCACATTATATACATTGAGTATTTTTCTTCTCCAATGATTGATGATTTGTAGCCCCACTTTTTTAGTCTCAGATGCAGGCGTTCTAACTCGATAATGTGGTTTTGTGTTGAGTAAAACACAAACTTGTGACGTCTTCTTGATAAGGTTTAGTCTACATCGAGCGAAAGGTTGGAACCGTTTTATCGGATTTTGGTCCAGCTTTCCTCTTTTTCACACTCTTGGTTGAATTTCGCCGGCTCCTTTTGCTCATAATTATATGAGAAGAGAAGTATGTTTATCTCGATCCCACACATAAAACAACCTTAGAATATTGCGTTTTGACGTGAACACTTTTCCGTCAAAATGCAAATGCCACGCTTTATCCCTGTCACTCAGTTTATTGAATGATACCCTACTATATCTGGAACGCCGTCAATTCCGCTCTCCGGGCATTGTTTAAGCATAGAGCTCATGTCAAGTGCGGTTTATTATCCCCCGTGAAAACGAGGGGATATAGGGTTGAGCTTGTCCGTCTGTCCGTCCGTCTGTCCGTCCGTCCGTCCGTCCGTCTGTCCGTCCGTCTGTCTGTCCCGCTTGATATAGGGTACTTTGTCCACGCGAGTTTGGTATGAAGGAGTTGAGCTAGAGCTGTCAAATTTTGTACACGCACAAACCAAGGTCTGAAGTCGTGCCTCGTCAAGGTGTTATCTCGATCGGTTGAAAATTGTCGATTCTAGAGCACTTTAAAAATTGTCGATTTTAAACGTTTTTTCAGATGCCAAGCACTTTGTCCACGCGAGTTTGGTCTGAAGCAATTGAGCTAGAGCTTACAAATTTTATACACATATAAACCAAGTTCTTAAGTCATGCCTCGTCAAGGTTTTATCTCGATCGGTTGAAAATTGTCGATTCTGGAGCACTTTAAAAATTGTCGATTTTAAACTTTTTTTCAGATGCCAAGCACTTTGTGCAGGCGAGTTTGGTCTGAAGCAATTGAGCTAGAGCTTTCAAATTCTATACACGTATTAACCAAGTTCTTAAGGCATGCCTCGTCAAGGTTATATCTCGATCGGTTGAAAATTGTGGATTCTGGAGCACTTTAAAAATTGTCGATTTTAATCATTTTTACAGATGTCAAGCTCTTTGTGCAGGCGAGTTTGGTATGAAGCAATTAAGCTATACCTTTTTAATTTTATTCTCGTATAAACCGAGGTCTCAAGTCGTGACTCGTTAAGGTTTAATCTGGATCGGTTGAAAATTGTCGATTCTGGAACACTTTGAAAATTGTCGGTTCTAACATTTTCACCCGATGTTAAGTACATTGTGCACGCGAGTTTGGTATGAAGGAATTGAGCGAGAAATTTTTAATTTAATACACATATAAACCAAGGTCTGAAGTCGTGCCTCGTCATGGTGTCGTCGCGATCAGTTGAAAATTGTCGATTTTGGAGCACTTTAAAAAGTGACTGGTCTCGTCAGTTCATGAGATGTCTTCAGAAAAAGTGAGTGATGATGCAAAATGTTACTCTGTTTTTCCTTTCATCGCATGATCTTGTTTATTTGCAAAATAGTTCGTTATTTCCAAAGTTAATTTTAGTAAAAACTGACCATCCTGCATATACGCATTGTTGAAGTTCACGGGGGATCCAAGGTCACTGACCTTCTAGTTGTCTAAATCATGATGACATTACAATGTGCTATTGCATGTAGGTCGTAACACACAATATGTATTATTTAGGGTCGAGTCGCTTTGCAAAGGAGCGAAAAAATAGGTATATTCATGGCCTTACCTGACTTGCTATATATGACTTTGCCGCCCCCTTACCCCAGTTCTTTTGTTTTACTGACATGATTCTCGGATACCGTGTATTTTCGTTCTGGGAGGAAGAGGAAGTTGATCGGAATTAAGGTCATATATGGCATTTTGAGATTTTTTTGTCATAATGATAGATCTCTATGAGTAGAGCGTGTTTTCTCTTTATACCGTAGGGTTTTGCTCTCTTTCGCAGTTCAGATACATGCACAAGACCCGAATCAGCAACATAAAACGAATAGTAAGGTAAAACCTGCCTTTTAGTCAGGAATACAGCAGCTTCATTGGTATGTTCGTGGATTTGTTTTTCAATACAAAGAATTCTTCTCATTGTGTTGCATTACAATTCCCACGGACCAGTTCATGACATTTCGACACACAAAGACCTGGAGTCAAAAATCAAACCCTGCTTTGAACTGTCTATTAGATGTATCCATTGTTTTTATTCATGTGATCCATTTACATGCTAAATGGTGTCGACGGAAAAGGTCAATCGAAAGGGCAGTTGTGGCGGCGAAAACTAAATATCTCCTTTTATCGCTCATTGAATTCTTGTGAATACGTTTATTGTGGATTCAATGATGATCTTGTGACTTTTGACCCCTTGTTTGGGAGTGCACCGTAAGGGATCACTGCAAAATTGGTCTGGCTCAAACTGTTTGAAATCTAAGGGCGGATGGGCGTGGGGGAGGGTCAAGTAAGTTGAAGGGTGGTATGTGTGTGATTTTTGGTCCGTCTGTTCTGATTTCTGTAGTAGTTGTATATGCTTAGTTTTACTATCCTTATGGTGTATGGCAATTTTGAACGAACCTTCCAAACACAAAACTCTACTCCTAGATGTGTACGCAAATCTTCAAAGCATACACAAGAACACACAAAGAACACAAAGAACACACACGCCCCGGGCGACACATACACTCCCACACCACATTCTACATATGAAAGAAAGCACCCTTTATACTAACTGTGTCACCCAACCCTTGCTGCCAAGGCTGGTGGGCTCTGCTACTGTGTGGGAGGGTGGGGGCGGGGTCACTTACTATACGGCTTCTTGTTCATTGTGTCTCCCTTAGTGCGACGCCGGCGACATTTAAAGGGGGCTCGACCCTTTGATGTAGCGGCGCGCGGTGCCTTTGAAGTATTCATGGGATGGCTTTATATAGAAGTAGCGTTTTGGTAGCCGAACTGCCAAAAATAAACCTGTAGGATCTACGTATATCCTGTGTACCCTTTGGTTCGTAAGTCCCGCTCCCTTTCTCTAGTTCTTTTATTTTTTTTCTGTAAAAGGTTGATTTTCGCATTTTGTTGTCGGTTTATTAGGGTTGTGTCTTTTGATTCTATTTTAAGAGATGCATTAATTGGTTGTGTCTTTTATGCCTTTGTATAAAAGCTTCCGGTTTTCATTACATAAAGCTTTATTGTATTATTGCTTAAGACACGGGATCATAAAAAGGGCAGGCTTGAATTTGCTGAATGTCCGTTTACAATCACATTGTCGGATCGAGAGCACTGATTAAGCTCCACCGACACTCATTGCAACCTGCAATGTTCTCCGTAACTTGCAACTATTCGAAACAAAAAATCGCAATTTCCATTTTCCATTCCATTCCTTTTTTTGTGTTTTCATACATCGGAAAAAAATACTTAGAATTAAATTTTAGTATAATTTTGTGTGTAAAACTAGAAGCACCTGATAGGTATTAAAGTGTTGTTATTTGTTTTACTTGTTTCAGATGTACAGATATGTGGACGGGCCAAAGATGCCAAGATATTTTCATAGATCCCGAAATTCGTGAGTATTTTATAAGAAATCTTATGTAAAAAAATATGCCGCAGCGAAACTGTCTTATTTGGCTTCAATTATTGCACAGTCAAACGTGTAGTGAGAATTTTCAGTTAATTTAAGATAATTTTCAGTTTCATTACTAAGTTTTTCTGCATAGATCGTTTCACATTGTACATATTTGAACAGCCGTTTTGCTTAATACATGTATATGATTTAAGGATCCGTGCATGAATGTCATTAGCCAAACGAGACGCTGACCTATAATTATTTTGCTTTCTCCCCCACCCTGTTTACGTTTCAATTTTAAAACGTTTCAATTTTAACATATTTCAATTTTAATACATGTTTTCAATTTTAATACGTTTCAATGTCCAACTTTTGTTCATAAACTTCAACTGATTTGTATTTGTTTTTCTCCTGGTCTTTGTAGCTACAATAGGTGAGTAGTAGTGTGTTGCCGAGTGCGTTTGGATATTTTAGATACTAAGTTGGTCAAAAACAAATTAACTCTCTGGGGGCAATTTTAATTCTATTTTCTTGTTTTTAGTTGACTTGAAACGGAAAAAGTCAAGTAACCTTATTACTGATAAGCTCCACCGAAGTAACGTCAAGAAATTGAAATAAAATGCACTTGTGAAAATAAAATAAAACACTTCTCATTAGTTTTTTTTCTTGCGCATATATTTTTATCATTTGGCTATTTCTCTCTTGGTCCCTGCCTAGCTCCAGTAACGGTAATTGGTCAACTCGTAGACAAACCGCCTCGCAGACATACCGACTCGTAGACAAAATAGAGTCAACTCGTAGACATATGAAACTCAACTCATACACGTTTACATATATGTATGTGTATCAAAATTTATCTGCCAGCTTTTGTTTCAAGGTGACAACTCGTATATGCGAGTTGACTTTCACGCGTCTATGAGTTTACTTGTTTACTATGGGGTACTTTGTCTACGAGTCGATGTGTCTACGATTCGAGTTGACCGAAAAATTAATAAGGTGCGTATTATGGATGAAAAAAAATACTAATGAGTGCGTTTTATTGTCAGCTTAGTATTACTCAATGCTAATTTTATTTTTTTTTACTCAGCACAGTATTAACGAAAGGTTGAATTGAGCGAATAATCCAATTCGAAATGCAACCAAACTTACACCATAATCAAGCGATTTATTGATGCTTACGACAAAATGAAATTTGGGAAAATAATTTTTGTATCGTTTTTATTTTTTTGTTTTGTTTTTTTTTTTCGAAACAATTTGATATATTTTTCTCTTGCAAAAGCGCAATTTTCATTTTGTGTAAGTGGTATTCAAACTATTGGCTTTATCTTACTCTATGCTTAATTAAGATAATATATAATAAAATGAAATCGTTCACTAAATTTGAGGTCGAATAATAAACAGTTTCGATCGTATTCAATTTGTTTCTTCTACAGTTTGCCGCTTACTGACTAATTTTATATTTTGATTAAATAAAATAATGATAACTTTTATAAGACCTTAATCCATGTTTGGGATACAAATACATCTTACAGTTGTCAACGAGTTACCTTGTTCCTTTCGATTCACAATATTGTTTTAAGAATCTGGACTTGGTATAACCTCCTGACGGTGTTTAACATGTGGTTTATCGACCGATTTTGCATACAAAACACCGGATGCGTGTTATACACCGATTGTTGCTGTTTATATTTAAGACGAGTTGATTCAGTTATACAACTTTAACTCTTAACGTATGCATTTCATCTACCAAAGAGTCTTGCTTATTGTACCTTTTCTTACAGAAGTTGGTTACCGGGGTTACTGGTTCAAACCCTTGCGCTTTCGTCGTCATGCTTCACGCGTCGTCGCTAAGGTCCCGTCCTCATTCGATTCCCATAGCCAAAACAATGCGATCCGAATCACTAGTCCTATTCGCATCGTCGGGTGTCCCAAAAGTAAGGCATATGTTTTGGTATTGTGCCTGCATCCAGAAGGGTTTCCAACCGTACTTCACAAACCTGATAAAAAAAAGGAATGGGTGTAAGAATCGGGTTAACTATCAAGCTTGTTTGGAAGACCTTCATCCCTCATTCAGCGCGCCTTTTCAAGGGATTGGTGTTAGAAAACTCCCATTTATTAGGTATAAAATTGCATTTTCAGGATAATTCTTTAGTAGAAACCATTATGCGTTTATGAAACCAGCATCTTAAGTTCCCAAAGGTTCCTATGTACTCTTATAGTTATAAGCCTATTACTATATTCTTGTGACATTCCTTTTCTGCAGTACTAGTTCTTATATGTACAGGTTGTGATGGCTAATTAAAGTCTATTATATTCATGTGTTACGGTGTCCTCTTTTATGATATTTATCTCCAGACACCCTTCTTTCTCTAATATAGATATAACCTAGACCTTAGTTCCTTTTCTACAATATAATACCGCGGTGACTGTGCTCTCCCGACTTTTATTCTGGTCTGCTTATAGATTCCATGGTTCTATTCCAAATATGGGTTGATGGACATTTCGAGACTCGACCATCGAGTTAATGGATTCACCTAACTATACACCATAAAACGTCAAACTCCATACATACATGTGAATGTTAAAAGTGTCAAAACTTTCAATATATTGATGATTATAATTTTGCGATTTCATATTAGAGTGTATTTTGGTTGATTAAGCGCATAAAATAATTTGCAGTGTTTATCGTGTTTGACTTTGGCCAAGCTCAATCAAATAAAACGACACTCGAACAACTGTAATTAAATTGAAGTGTTTTTGATTAAACTTCGATAATAAATTTGCTCAAAAATTAATGTTAAAATGAAGTCGATTAAAATGTGATACTTGTTAAAGGAGAAAATCATTTCTTTTCTGTGTGTCGTTTTGCCTTTTGACTCTCTTTCGCAATCCCTACAAAAGAAACACAGTGCTGCTGTGTATGCAGTTTAATTTAACAATTACCAGTAATAGATAGGTAACAATGTGCCATATTTGTGTTTGTGAAATTGTCCAGAAACAACTCGAGATGCAATCCCACGCGAAAGAAAAACATCTTAAAGGCTTCGGTTCTAGAAAGACTTAGCTTAATAAAGCGTCTGTGCAGACACGCGTTTTCCTTAGTCTACACCTTGCTTAAGGGTATTGTCTTTAATTGATTATTATAAAACATAAGACTTAACCTTTTAAGAATAAAAAAAATATCTTATATCTTTTTCAATGGAGTAAACAAAAACAGGTTCAACCCATAAGGTATTGTCTTGTACCAATGTCTTTCAATTGAAGCGACGTTATATTGGGAAGATGCACAGCCACCAATATTTGGTTTCATCCCCTTTAGTGTTGTTTAACCCCGATCAGATGACTCGAGTGTGTGACACATTGGGGAAAGCAGACGCGAAGTGTTGCATGTGTTTAAGAAATGGTTGAATAATAATTTTAAATTGATTTTTTTTTACAATGGTATACATTTGTGAAACTCTTTTCTTATCGTCAAACAACACTTGCAATTCACAGCAAAACTTCTGTGCGGCACACACTTTATCGCCAAATTGAAAAACCAAAAATTGCTTTCTGAATATGATTAAACTTGACTCCTGTTATCGCTCAAAATATATTGCTTCTTATCGTTGCTCAAAATCCACTGCTGCTTACAATGAACACATATCATGACGCCAATGAACCGAAAAGGTTATATTTTGAGCTATCAACCTTCCTCAAAGATACACCTTATCGCTCACTTTCTTCATTTATCGCCCATATATGTTTTCCTGTATAATTTAGTATCGCTCAATAGTTAAATCAAGACCACAAGGCAGATTTATGAATGGCACACGATAGCTTCAATGAATCGTTTATTTTGTATATTTTCACGCGTTATCGCTCGTTTCTTATTTAATTGCTCATTCTTTGTTTCTCTTTTTATCAACCACCGCAGTGCAACATTACCAGCAAAAGATCCGGACACACGACAGCTTCAATAAATGATATGATATTTCCGATATTTTCAAATCCTCGTTCGCTTGTTATATTATCGCTCATTATATTTTCTCTTTTTATCGCCCACTTGCAGTGCAAATTCACCAGCAACAGATCCGGACGGCGCACGTGACGGCGGCCGTGAGCGTGTGTGTTCTAGTCTTCTTCGTCGTTCTGCTCATGATCTACGTCTATATCAAGTGAGTACTGATATGTATTGTTCAAATGTACGAAGAAAAAGTTTTTCTAAAACAATACAAAACGAAAAAAAATCGTGTGGGCTTACGAATGAGATATAAACCTATTGGTTATAAAATTAAAAGTAGTTTATGTCTATATTAAACAATGTCTTTATTATTTCATCGAATGCCGTTCTGATAATTAAGTGACGATAACTATAACAACGATTATATAAGCGTCTTCATAGAAAGGCCATATCAATTTTCTACGTATATAACATGATTTTGTAATATAAAATAATAATATTTCATCCATTTGTGCATGAGTTATTTATGTCGAAGTTGAAACTAAAATAGATCAGTTGGCTTATGTCATCGTTTACCCAGGTTTTCATGTATTTTTGGAATATTCAAAAACTACCTCTGCTTTTTAAAATGATCTGATTCTTCGCACCCCAGTCATAACAATTTCTTTTCAGATAATGGTTTAGCATTTACAGTGAAGTTCACGTGGTACGGAGAAGAAGTTTTGAATCTGCTGCAAATCAACATATTATTGAATTTCATGTTTTATTTCAGCAAAAAAAAGTTATAAAAAAATAAAACGTTAACGTGCATGGGCGTTGGAGTTCTCATAAAAGCTGCAAGAGATATAATTTTTTGCGTTTATTTTTCTTCTTCTCATTTCTTAGCGGTATGGGAGATTGAATCCCTTGCGTTTTTTATGATCAAGTGTTTTATGATATATCTCACGAGAGAGAGAAAGATCGCGATATGTTTAATTACTGATTGCATAGAGCTATTTGTTGTTAACCACCTTCTATAATTATTAATCGGGTATTTGTGCCCCTACAGCTCTAAAATGCAATCATCGTGATATGTCACTATGGCGCTATCGGTGTGTATTAATTGTCGTGCGGCGGATCTGTTTGGGTTTTTTGATGGGATATTGATATGTTACCATGCAGTTTTTTTAGCGAAAACTAATCTGTGTTTTGTTGCTATTGGTCGAGGTAATATTTATAGTACCATTGCATGCTATATGATATATAAACGATAATATTGGGTGGACTGTTGGGGAAGTTCCTTTCAAGTATAAGCAGTATAAGCATGCTTATAAGCCATATAAGCGAGTCTTCAATATCTATCTTATATTGCTGTTTCAGATCACCTATTACGGTATTTGTCTTGATAAGAAAATG
>LQRL01109277.1:3336-14122 GCA_001703475.1 Hydroides elegans | reverse complement strand
TTCGACCTTCTACCCCCCCCCCCTCCACTCACCTTGGATCTAGCTTTTTAAACCTTCTGGCCGCTCTCGTCCACTTCCCTTCATCTGGCCTCTGCTCCAAAGTCGGTCTCTGTGCTGCCATTCCGTATCTCTCGAGAAACGAGTCGAGTCGCTCTTGCCCCTCCAATCCCGCCCTTCGTTCCCCCTCTACTCACCTTGGATCAAGCTTCTTAAACCTCCTGGCCGCTCTCGTCAACCTCCCTTCATCTGGCCTTTGCTCCGAAGTAGGCCTTTGCGCCGCCATGCCGTATCGTTCGAGGAACGAGTCGGGTCGCTCTTGTTCTTCGGCCTCTTGTTTGGTGCGGCCAGTTGCCCATCGACGGATGATCTGTTTTAGGAAAAAAATATGGTATCAAGAAGTAGTAGTATATATGGATAATCTGACATAAATAAAGACAATGGAATTCTTCAGAATTTCTGACAATGATCATAATAGGGTATAACTGCCACCGTATATTCGAATTGTGGCATAACATTAGTTGCGGCATGTAAAGTATATAGTTCAGGTTTTTCAAAATGTTTTGGATGTACGTGTACATTTCATATCTACATTTTATATTTATGTTCTTTTTATCTTTATAACTAGACTTACAGCTTACCTAACATAGCATGAAATATAATACACTTTTGGGTTGAATTTTTAGTTCGTGATTTTGAATTAATACGCGAGGAATTTATCAAGTTGATAAAAGCGTCAATTTAAAATATATTTATAAATAGATAAATCATTTCGTTGTAAATTTCTTATCTATAAATGGGAGGTATAACTTTATTTGTTAGTCATTTATCTTCAATAGGATAAAGCTACTTAAAGCAACCCTAAAAATAACCACTTTCGAGCCATTTAGGCGATCCGCCTTACTCAATAGTGAACTGAAAATTGCAATTTATTCTCATTACGAGTGGCATTCTGATCAGATAGACTTGGCAAATCGGCGATGGGGCATGACTTCATGTGTCTTCCCACTTTGTGAAGTTAACCTAATGAAACGTTGTTTTAATGTGTTTATAAGAGCATGAGCTAGCTTTCCCTTCTTTTTTGATTTTAGTAAAACATTCTTTTAATGATTATAAAATTCGTAAAATGACACCATTAGGCACACTAGATATTATACATGAAAGTAATTATTTAGTTATGTTTGAAACATGTTCGAATATGAAATGCAAAATCCTATATTCCTGCATTGAGATTTTTATTTTATGAATCGTAGACGTAAGAGCCGATAGAGTACGATATATGTCTGGAGATCGCTACGCATGCAAGATGATATTGATACATTGACAACATAAAAGGCACACGTATGGGTCAACACCCCCTATATACAAAAATATATAACAATCAATGTAGCACCGAATTTCTTGAATGATTACTTTGGATATAAAAGGTTTAGCTTCATGAGAACTATACTCACCTTCAAAAGAAGGTATTATCTTTTTCAAGCATAAATTAGTATAATGAATGTTTATTCGACTTTATTGAAACTTTAACAAAGTATTATTTGTTCTATAATCTAATGACTTGTTTTTCAAAGAATGAATAATAATCAGTGGTTAAGGATCACTGGCTTGTGAAAGATGAGCAACCTCACATTTTGACTTGACACTTAGGGCAGTAAATGCATGGTCATCGATATACCGAGGCAATGTAATGATTTGCCGTTAGTTTACCGTCTCTCACATTTAGTTATGACTCAAACCCGTACAGGACGACATACAAAACCTCTACAGAAGCTCTTCCGGAGCAGTCGACTAGGTTTATAGAATAAGCGAAAAATTGTTCGCCGAGGCGCCCATACGCCCTTTGGCGGCCATCGGCAGGGTGTAGCTGAAAAGGGACTCGACGTTAAATGTCAAAGGGTGCTATGCGACAATTCTCCAATCAATAGCGTGAACTTAATGTGCAAAATCATGTCCGTTTTACCGCCTTCGCCCGTTCAAACGCACGATATTCGAGCACGTTATTCGTGCGCAAATGTCTAACCGCCGTATTTCGACTTATCGGACTATTCTTTGGGTATGAAACCGGTTTTACAGGAATAGCATATGGATCGGGCGTTTTTATGCGACGACGCCGAGTCCGTTGTCTATCACAGGTCCTTCTTTGTTCATAATTTCTATGTTGCGAACGGTTAGATGTAATCTTGGACCAGTTCAAATGACTCACGATGCATCACTGTTCCTTTGCAAATACCTGACGCCTGCCGTTTTTTGATGACAACAATTGTTTAGGGGATCATGACATGGTTATGGGCGTTTAATGAAACCTCTAAAAAGTTAGAAAACCTGGCATTTACAGTATACTATTTATTCAATAGTTGAAAGTTGCAATCAGAAGTGCCATGTCTGATTTCCACTTGAAAATGAGGTTTTGACCCCTTCCTAATGTCAACACATTGACCGTTGGTTTATTGCAATGAAACTATTTAATGAGGCTGAGCTCCACGTGGTTTGCACATTATATACACAATCCAAGTTGAAAAAAAAAACAGTATTATTCACACTTTAAAATTATCTGACCTATTTTTCTACCATATCAACCAAAATCACTTACCGTAGCCACTTTAAGTTTATTCGCCGCCCCCTTCACCGCCGGTGCTGGACACGGCGTCGGCGCTTTCTCCACATCTCCCTCCCCTTCTCCCTCCTCCTTAGTAACCACTTCCGCCTTCGCGCTAGCCCCTGACATCTTCGTCGGCGCGCGACTCAAATGCGGCGGTTCCCCATTGTTACCAAGGGAAACGGATCCCCAACTAACACGTGACGGACGGCGACTCGTTTCCGTGGCAGTGATCTCAAGTGTTTTTGACGTCTTCCGTGGCGTTGCATGGCAACCGTTGCTAGCACGTGACGTAGTGTTGTTCCGTGGTGATGACGGGTCCAAGCGCTTGATACTATGGCGTGGTGTGTTGTTAGGGGAGGCGTTGATATGGTTGTTATGGGGATCGGAGGAGATGGAGCTGATGCGAAGGGGTTGCGGGTCGCTCTGCGGAGTGCTGCGTTCGGAACGAATGATGTGCTCCTTGTCTTCCTTGCTGTCGCCTACCCGATTTCGCTTCATGGTTTTGTGACTGAGGAGCAAGCTAGGTGCTCCAATGCATTCGCAACTTAATCCATGCAGTTTCTTAATTGTTGTTTAAGTTTGATATCCGATAGAAATGTTGTAGGCCGTTTTTCTATATCATTGATATTTTTGCCTCATTTTCCCACATATTCTTTTAATTTCTCGTTAATTTATTTCAAAGTAAATCTTTTATTCATATTGTTATAAATTCATATGTTATCCATCTTAGCGAAACACGCTCAATTCTCTCATATTGAGTAAGACTGCAACGTAAATGTCAATTTTCCATGTGATCAACGTGTATCTCCTTTATCACATATTCCACCATATATTCCTTATCACACATATATCACATACAAAGGGACGGGTGATTTACTCTCACTGTATTCACTGTATACACACAACCATCCCCATTGATTCCCGTCCCTCACCTATAACGAGCTCCTCTACAAACTATTCTGTTGTTCGTGACAATAAGGTGCGATGCGCCTGAGTATTTGTCACCAAAGGGAGAAAAGGGAGAAAAGAGGAGAAATTGTGGAAAAAGAGTGGAAAACGGCAAGATGAGCATAGAAGGGGGAATGGCGTTGTCATTATATATCTAGTTAACAGGTGGTGGTCACACGGGAGCTTGCTTTGGGGAAGGGATGGAGGGTGGTGGGGATGGAGGTTTGCAATCACTGGACTTTTGAATGATGGAGTCTTTAGGGAAGCAAATCAATGTTATTTGTTACTTATATATATCAACTTAGTCGGGGAGATGACAATAAACGTTGTGACAGCGCTTGTAGAATGGCGCTTTTTGTCTTTTGTTCAACGTTCGACGTCCATATGACAAATATGAGTTGTATTGGACTTATGTACGGATTTATCTTTGTTAATCTAACATATAAAATATTGAATGAAATACAATATTAAAAGTGTTTATCATAATCGCAAAGGTTCTTTTTTTTTATGATTACATAAACATGAATTAATGAAGAGTTTATATGGTAAAACATGAATATAATTATGAATACCATTTTGGCTTGGCATATAGACTCTACCAAATAACATGATGCAAACCCGATACATGGTACTGATGTATCAATATCCCCAATATAGGCAATCAAGCGTGATTTGCAGAAAAGGTAGCTGTAACGACTTTATGGTCACACACTCTTGACACATTGCCATGGTTACAACAAATAGACCCAACAAATATTAGGAGCTAATATGCGAATAATTGCTCCCATTCCGTAGTGTATATGGGCATCATTAATCAAAAGTGGAACATAACAAATCCCCAGATGACGAGATCTATATATATATATAAACGATAAGATATGTGACAAACTCGATGAATCTCGTCACACTGAACATAATGCCACAGTCTACGAGAATGATTGGGTAGAATGTATGTATCACAATTTTGATATATAGGAAATACTAGCAGATATTTGACTGTTTTCGGTCTTCAATCACACTTCACTTGATTGAGAATTCTTCCTCCCATTTACTCTCTTACACAAATATAAACATACAGAAAAAAAACGCAATTTTTTAGTCCCTATTGGCCTTGATTGCTTTTGTAGAGGGAGAAAAATCACATTGTCTCATAAATGAATAGTTACCATGGCAACGTAACCATAACAACCGGTGAGCGTCAAGTGATCACACCGCTTTGTGGTCCAGGTAAGGTTGAGACATACGTACATACGTTGCCTCTTTGGCAACAAATAAAATATTCCTTGCACATAGATTCAAACTTTAAAAATAATGTGTTCGTACTCCATCTGAACCGACAAGCATTTGAAACATTTATATCAATCATACCATGAGCACACTTTATGCGAGCAAACGCGATAAAATGAGCTTCATGACAAGCTATGTATTTAATGTTCAAACCCAATTTTCTCAAAACATCAAATCCATTTAGTCCCTTTTAGCATGAAACCCTTGAACTGTAGTCCTAGCAATAAGTCGCGCGACGACTCGAGTCTTTTATTTCACATATGATTACACAGGGATTCTCGGCTAATTAATGGTGCTCCTGGTAATTACTCGTAGCAGCAATGATGAGGTAAAAACATGATTTTATAATGGTCAGTATCTTTACACATCCTGTGTCAAAATAAATTGAATAATTTGACAAAATTACATTGTTTTATTACTAAATCTGAAGACATCGTTTAATTGCAACAATAATGATATGTAAATGACTTGTAATATTTAGAAAGCCAATTTCTTAAATCATCTGACACAGTGAGAACCCAGTTTACTATTTTTTCTTAAATGTTCGGAAGTATTCAGTTGACATGATGTCTCATTCCAAGCTATTCATACTTAAACACAATTTTTCAATGTTATTAAGATATATTTTCTCGGTGAACTTTCATTTCCATTTATATGAAAAGTGAATATTAATAATCACTGAATAATGATATTAAAATAATGTGGAATCTACGGTTTAGCGTAAATGCAGCCAAATACGAATTTTGCATTCCTTTCAATGTGCCATCCACTTTTTCAGTTGTTAATGAAGTGTAGGATGCGGATAAAATTGAATTATTAAAAAGACGCCGTGCATGTTTAGGTTGGCATATCAAAGTTCTTAAAGAGTGTCCCTGTTACTTCATACTAATCGCATTTTTATTTTGAAAAAAAAAATTGTAACTAGTCTATAAGGTCATTTATATTGGTTAATTATTTCAAGAACATTTGACTGCAAATAACATTTCATTCGTTACAGGGATTATTCGTAAATACATTTCAGAAGAGTATAAGTCTTATAAACGAGGTTGTCCGAGAGAATGCAAATATGAAGCAGTTCTTAATATTTCGCTGCGGCTCACTGAAAGATGCCAGGATATTTTTAAAGATATTTTTGCCTATTCAAGATGATCGGTAGCTTATGTATAAATACCTATATCTATTTCTATTTCATATTTCATGATTGTATGAACTAGTTTATTTCCCAAAACGCACTCTTGTAGCTTTGCTTTAGTGGTGCATTATGAATTCCATATTTCCTATCAAAAATGCGCCCGTTCAATATCGAACAATTAAAAAAAAACGAAACGTCGTCTTGAACAACTATTTAAAAAAACCTGGTCACTTTATTTCAATCAATAAAATTTAATTCAACCAGAAATGGACAAGGTTTATTATTTCATTTGAGGAAATTAATCGGAAATCGATCATCCCTACCTCCTTTCTAAAGTTATTACCGGGAAATTCGCAATTCTCGTTAACATGCCATTTTGAATACTACAGTGATCATTGGTTTAACTATTATCTACTGAATATAATTTTGAGATCCACCTCCTTACCCATATAGTTTTGACGAGACGTGAGAAGGCGCCCGCATCATTCGCCTCGTTTCCGCCTTCCTCTGCGACCTTGATGCTGTCACGTGACTTGACGCTCGCTTCTGATTGGCTGCTCGCTAAACTCACCGCGTCGCCATTACCGGGCTGCGACTTGTCTCGTTCCACAGACTGAGGAATGTAAAATAGTTGTTTTGACCTATTCGTTTTGGATATACAAATATTAATAACAAGTTATCATGACGTTTTCAAATCAAAACAGTTCACTAATATAAATGTATATCACATGCAAATAGGAAAATTATGTAGATATTTTGTATTAACAAATGTGAATATTCATTTCCCTATGTATTTGTATTATTGGTTTTTTATTAAAAATAACATCTAAATTATATATAGAAGTTTTCTTTCTCATAACCGAGTTGTTATATTGAACAAATCAGCTGAAAGGGAGTTTCCTGAAAAATCATCAAACATGATGACATACATGTACTATTTTTTAGAAAACATTTATATTATATCCTTGTATAAAACATAATACATTGTTTAATTATAACATAAATAAACCATGGCGATAAATTATTTACTAGCATAATTCCAACAGCCCTAAACAAAGAGAAAGAAGACCGTTGAGTTAATAGAGTAATTGCTTTGACACTGGGGATAATGGGGCCTTAAATTGCTACATACATCTGATGCGAGAAGGATTAATTGCTCAATTAATTTAATTATCGCAAAATACATATAGATCGTTAAATGTACATTGTCCTTTGGTTAGCCTTGGTAGTTGGGGTTAAAAGCGTGATGAATAAGTTATAACTTTGGTGTGAAAATATATGTGAAAATGACACCTCAATAATAGCTTCATTAAATGATTGTAATTTATGATTGTCATTCAATGAAACATGCGGGCGTGGCTACAGTTACACTGTATCTATCTATTCCTATCACCTTTTATGATGGTAGCTTTGTTCAGTAAATCGCGAGAGCGAAAGTCCTTAATTTTTTCTTTACCCCTAACTTCGTTGCGAAACTGGAACAATGTTGTTCGAACATGTTTGTCCGCGACGAAAAAAACACTCACATAGTCTATCTTTCATGTTGTGAAAGGGGAATTTCAGCAAACACAAAATGTACAACATATTTTGCTGTGTGCGCATGCTCAGAAAAGTTTGCATTGGCTTGGATCGAAAATCGTTCCTTTCGTATATATATAAAAAAACACTTCTTTTCCTTCTATTTGAAACTACGTAGCAATATAGTCATGGCAAGCAGAGACGATAGATTCACTTACCACGGCGGCGGGATGAACGGGTGTTGCCTTGAATGGACTGTGCTCAGGAGAACCCATCGTTGACATTGCGATCACGACATCACATCATACTCCGGGTTACCTATCAAAGATATATATATGACCTCGATATATTGGATGCATAAATATCATAGCTTGGCTATATTCGACTCATGAAGTCATAATGATGGAGTATCAGCATTTTAGTCAAAAGTCAATAACACAAAGAAAGAATACAAATAAATAAGGCATCCACATCGTACTAGTTTTATCAAACTTGTTATCATATATGAAAACTACAAAAATAAATAACAATTTCGTTCAGGGTTCAGTAATTCAAAAGTGTTTTAAAAGTGTTAAATTCAAACGTTTTTTATTTGGATTCGAACAAAAATGCCCATCTTACGAAATTCAAATGAGTAAATTTGAATTACAATTTGTTATTTGATTCATAATGGATTAGAGATAATGTGCCAATGTTCTTAACCCCTTAGTTGGTCGTTTTATATTTAGTTTTAATGACGCTTGGTTGCATAATGATTTCATTACAACAGCACGACGATATAATGACTTCACATAATGATGTTGACGTCACGTTATTGCTTGCAACATCCATACAATATTGGTCGATATCACTTTTAGAACAACGTCGATCTAAAGCCATATATGACGTATTTTTTGTAATGATGTATTTATAACTTAGAAAGTTCGTTGATACGATTAAGGTTTCCAAAAAAAATAACATGGCACACTACGTCATTGAATTTAGGGTTGCTTTCGAAAAATAATAATTAGGAAAAATAGTTACAATGCCAGCCATAATAATATTCTTAAATTCCATCTTTGGACGCCACATCACTTTTTGACGTTTCGTTACAATAAGTAAATGTCCTTACTTAATCACTGTTTGATAGAGGAGCTCAATATTTAGAAAAATTCGAAAAATCGTTACTAAACCAAAAAGAAAAAAAACTATACACGAAAGTGATAAATCGAAAAATGAACGTATATATATATTTTTTTTCAAATAAGATTTCACCGATTGACAGTTATGACGTTCATAATTCTATCCGATGCTTCACAAACATAATTACTCAATCTTCATAAAAGTTCTACATACCGATGTATTAAAACAACTTTTCAATAATTATCACTGCGTTGTGTTAATATTTTTTTTGTATTTAAATCAAATTCACTATTTCACTTTTGAATTTTCATTCTATGTATTAATTAAATTATTTTTGATCGTAATCCGGATATTTATCTATCCATGTTTGAAGATTTTTGTCGAATTAAAATATTTCTATATTCTATCCAAAGGTGTAAATATTCGACCACCTATATTTCATATTATCTCTATATATAACTAATGATTCACATGCATATACTGCCTTGCGTTAAACTGCAATTATTTCTCTTCCATTAAGCATGTGCTCCCTGGTATCTTATGTCTTAAGCTAGAGATGTCACACAAAACAATTCCATCTTCCATCTCTGCTGTCGCTGCTGGTTAGTTATACCTTGCAACGCTACTCCGATAGCACAAAAGCAATATAACAATGGGGTTCTGGGTTATGCTTATGTACTGTATGTTATATCACGCTGCATCTCATTTAACAACTGGACCGAATGCATGTGTTTATTGCACCCTTTTGTCCTGAATAATTAATAATGGTCTTCCGAGAAAATACATAATAATGGAAATACATCATTAGATGACACGATGGTGATCAACGGCAACCCCTAGGTAGAGATTATCAAACTGGGCTGCTAGACTGCAGCCCTATATTTTTTTTAGCAGCGAAATTATTACGCCTTCATTTTATTTTATTGACCAAAATCATAAAATTACTACGTACCCGGGCAATATCAAAGGGGTCATTGACCGGGCGATATTGCCCTGAATAATGCGTCAATCTTATAATAAAAAATATATATATTATTTTTCTGTTTTTCACATGGTAAAATTTGTTAAGTTCAGTTTTGTGCGAAATACAAATATGAAAAACCAGTGCAACCTTAGAGACGTAACGATTATTTAATGATAATGAAAACGATCTTATGATGGGTGGTCCTCAAAATCCGCTTTATTTTTTGCGGATTTAGAGAGGGGTAATTTGGTCTGATATGCTATACAAAATTAATAGCACACACCGTTCGGTTCTTTAATGTTATCATCTTTTACGCCCCACTTCCGAGTCCTCACCTGTAGTTTATATTCATTTATATACCACTTCACTCGTAGGTGTGTGATAAATTGCAAATTGGAATTATGTCTGTCTCTTTCCAAACTTCCAAAATATGAATGATAAGTAAGAACATCTCGTGAAATAACATTCCCACATATACCGGTAGTTCTATTCTAGCTAGGACTATGATATAAGAAGGATGTGCAGCCGAGCACGTGATCAATCAAAACACGTCTACTATGTTAATGTCAAGCTTTGTTGGAATTTCCCAAAAAAGCACTATATATACGTTGCGATATGATCAAGCTATTTATTGATTTTATTACCAAAATATATCGAGCAAACCGTTTTTAGCCCCCAGCCAACCAATTTGGCTGAGGGCTATTGCTATCCCCCATTCCGTCCGTCCGTCCGTCCATCCGTCCGTCCGTCTGTCCGTCCGTCTGTTAACATTTGAGGTGCAGTAGTTTGTCCGCGGCATTTTGGTATGAAGCCTTTGTCCTAGGGTTCTGGAACTTCACACAATGAAAGAATATATATTGCAAATGGGCAACGTTGAGGTTTCAGTTTGATCGACCAAAAATTGTCGAAATTACGGGGGTCTGAACTGAGACAAATTTGAGATATTTTAGGATATCTATACAACACTTTGTCCGCGACACTTTGGCATAAAGCCTCTGTCCTAGAGTTCTGAAACTTCACACATTGAAAGAATATATATTGCAAATGTGCAACGTCTAGGTTTCAGTTTGATCGACCAAAAATTGTTGAAATTACGGGGTCTGAACTTAGAAGAATTTGAGATAGGTTGGGATATTTATACAACACTTTGTCCGCGACACTTTGGCATGAAACCTCTGTCCTAGGGTTCTGAACCTTCACACAGTGAAAGTATATG
>LQRL01109238.1:0-17881 GCA_001703475.1 Hydroides elegans | reverse complement strand
ACGCCCACTAAAGCAAGAGCTAGAACAAATGTTAAATATTAAAATTATATATAGGAATCCCTAAATTAATTGATGATGATAAGGCTTCCATTATCGATATAGTATAATGTTGCTCACTAGGAGAAAATGTTATTTTGAAAACATATCTCAAACCAACGAGTTTGGATCACAAAATGTCTCGCTTTTGTTCTCGCTTGACTTTGTTTGTTTGAATAAACTTTCGTTTAAGCTCTCAATCTCGCTCTTCCTCTCGCATTCACCTCAAAGCAGATGTTTTTTCATGAAATATAAATATCCAAGAATCGATAATGGTAGGCAGGTTAAAGTATGAAAACAAGGTTAATGTTTTGTTAAAAATAAACTACTGTTTGATATATGGCCGTTTATTTGGCATCAATTGACAAAATAAACAAATGGAAAAAAAGATATATTTTTGAACGAATGTGTTTGCACCTAGTAAGCAAACAATATTAACTATAAACTAGGTTGCAGGTGGTTAAGTCATTCGATATTCCTTCTTTTTACATTTAACAACTGATCAAATATGAATTCTTCGGAACGAGTGTTTAATTTTATTTCAATGGCATTGTTTAAAGCATAATGTAAAAACAAATAACGTCAGCAAATATGATGCCAATAATACTTTTTGCATCATAAACTCCCTTCAATTTCAATAAACGCCAGACACTAAATATGTATTTAATATATTTGAAAATGAACAAAAACAAATATGGTATGAGGGTTATAGTTCAGTTTTCCCAAGATATTTTCCTTGATATTTGTATCGTCTCTTTTTCAATTTTCGGTTCGTTTTTGAAGTCCCCTACCAGAGCTTAGTGATCCAAAAAGGGCTTTTGAAACGGGTCGATTTTTGAGCGTAGCAGTGAGAAAATCTCCTTTCGTCAAGCCATAAACATGTTCTACAATCGGTAGTCGGTATTATGGGAATACCTAATGAAGGTTCAATATTGTTAGGTGTTTATTGCACGAAGGGGTCAAATTGGATGCATCGAAGCCGAAGGCTGAGTGCATCCAATTTGACCCCTGAGTGCAATAAACACCTAACAATATTGTATCTGAATATTGTATTCCCTTTATTACATGGAATAACAAAGAAAATAGTTACTGAAAAAAAGTTAATTTTTGCCATGTCATAGTGGGCGATAATATAATATGTTAACAAATATTGGCAATCAGGGTGAATAATAATATGTTACGGTTATAAATCATCTAGGATATGAAAATAATCTATGTGAAATAAATTATTTCAACATTAATTCATGTTAATTTTGTTTTATTATGAAAATTTGATTTCGAAAGTGCAATCGGAAAATAGTCCGGGTGCAATACACAGAAATATTGCATCATAGCTTTTCCTTATCATTTCTTTAAGCGATGCACCCTAACCATGTAATAAATGATATGATTATTGTATATGAAATATATTAAGGTTAAAAAACCCAAATCAATTAGAACAATCGTTAAAATGCCTGTGCTATTGTTTTTATCAACAAACACTGCTACAATATGCTAAGGAGCATAAGTCAAATTTTTTTTTAAAAACCAATAATTGTCGCTTGTTTAATGTCAATTTGATCTTTTCTGGAGCATTTATTTTCATTTTGTGGTAACATTCTTCTGGTCTTTATACTGTGACGGAAAGGGTCGATGTAACAAATGTTACAAAGATAAAATATATGTTTTTATAAACCAGGGTAAATTTTCAAAAGTTTAGGTATTCAAATGATTGCATTCCATTTGAAGTTTTTTACATATGGCCAAGAAATTACTTAATTTAATTAGAACTTACGAAATAACGTGTCGAGTATTTATAATATGGTGGTGTATACACCCCGTTTAGTGTCAAAAGTGCATTTATGTTGTTGAAAGGAACATAAGGGGCCATTACCCGCACCGGTGTATAATCAGCACCCCGTGAAAATCAAGACTTATGAAAATATTCAACAAATTATATATTTTCCCTTATGACTACAAACTAATGCATGTATATGTTTGTAGTGATAATTTGCTTATAATATACGTAAGGACATGATAAGATCTAAAATAAAAACAATATAACGCTATTGTATCGATATAAAATTACAAAATTTAACCGTATTGTACATTAAAATCTATAATCGATCGGTATATGTGTTCGAAATCGTTGTATTACCCACACCGTTGATTACCCGCAACTGGTTGTTTTGTTTGTAAAATCGGTGTACAACCCGCGGATTATACACCAGTTATTACGGCTTGTTTCATGGTAAGTTAAAATAATATAAATAACATCTCAAATGAAGAGCATGACATGCGCTATTCCTTGCAAATGATTTTTTTTATTATTGTGATAATATAAGAATCTAGTATGAAAACTCTAAAAACCACTGTTTAGATGGACTGAATAAGAACATAAAAATATAAGATTTTTAATGTTCAAAATTATAATTTTAAAATGAAAATTCTCACAAGTTAAAGAAAATAGAAATAAAGGTTTTTGTAATAAAGACAAATGTATTTGAAAAAATACTCACTTGTAAAAAAAAACAGACACATTCGTCTCGCAGCAGATGTATTATTTATAGCTGCTTATTGTTATATAAAAGGTTTGCAGTTTCATACACCCATTGCATGAGAAAACATAGAGGATGTGTCGTGCATTCAAAATGACTCAGACGCTGGTTTTACTTTCATTTTGCCTGCTACTCAGTGTAAAAGGTATGCTTAGTTAATGGTTACATACTAAAATGATTTCATATTAATTTTTTTTTGTTTACGAAATCTGCATAGTTTATGTAGAAATCATTCGAATAAAAGAACAATTAGAACAATAACATTGCTATACAAAATGAATATTGCATTACTTATAATATTTGAGTGGGAAAGCCTTCTACAACTTCTTGTATATCTTCAAAATTAGAATTATAAAGAATTAAAATACAAAGTTTAAATTTAATATGTGTATTACAAGAAATACATGCCGTTTTTGCTTTAACACATTAAGGATTACAATCATGAAAGTTCACGTGGGTGATTTCTTACCATGTCAACAATATGATTGCTTTTATGGTAATCAACACTATGGAATTTTACTAAATGGTATAACAAGGGTGAATTTAGATCGAGTGTGGCCAATATAGCCCCTTATTGCTATGAAAACGTATTGATATACCTCATCTCCTCCATTTGGCTTTAATATATCATACCCACAGTCTAATAAGCGACATTGTTTCAATTCATTCTAGATCTGCTATCTTGGAAAGGGTATAATCTAATGAAAAGCGTAAAAGTTCATTCATGTAAAATCATATAATAATCATTTGTTTGCAATGTACTTTATTGCACTTTTCAAACAAGGAATTCAGGATAAAATAAATATATTTTGGTGAAATCGCTTAAGCACTAGGAACGAGATTTTCAAGCATTTTTACCACTCATTGCAGCCGATTGTCCTAACGGTGCGTTTTCAACCCTTGATGTCGACCCCGTTTCTGGTGAGCTGCTCTATTTCAATGTTGATGTTATTGGCCCAGATAGTGATGGACAACCGGACCCGATGTCCGCTCTTAAACCAGCAGATGTGAGTACTCATGAATCAGGATCTAAAAACAACGACACGCGGTTGGTTTTTAAATTCTATTTAATCAAAAACACGATTCAAAGGGCAGAAGGATCATCGTAAACAATTTTATTAATAAACATTTGCTGCAAATATCATTAAATTGGTAAATTCAAGCATAATAGCATCTTACAAACCCCTAATGAGGAAAAATAATGTTTTCATAATACTTCAAATTAATACTTCATAATACTTCATAATACTTCAAATTAATAAACTGAAATACTGAAATTCTTCAGACGGCTATGGAGTTTTGCGGAAATATTACTTTGCAATTTGTGTCGCTCTGCCCTGCACCATTTCGCACCATTATCACTTTTGATGTATTTCTGGTGGAGTCTGTCGCGGTCGAAGTAACACCTTTCTTCGGAATTCGTGAGACTTTTAATAAGGTAGAGTTTTATGAATATATGAAATATATTTATATTGCAAGCTTATCTATCTAATGTTGATCAATTTGATCGTCTGCGGTGAATATCACTTTTTAAACAATATTAGAAGTATGGTTTTTCGGATTTATAAAGAATTGGGTTTCTTACATGATAGTGTTAAGTGAATGACGACAAGCGACGAGAGGCGACTGCAATCATGTTTTATACGTCAAACCTATGTAACGATTTAATCTGAATTTGAAAACCTAACATCTTACCCTGTATTCTCTTAAGATGCAACTCCAACTGGTTACGGTTGTGTGAATCTAATCTAAAAAGAACTATAAACTAAAACAGTTGCTTTAAAGAGAATGAATTAGCCGTAAAACCTATAACCAGTTGAATCAACGTTTCATTCTTTTAACAAATCTGTGGTATTCATTATTGATGTGAGGTCAAGGGGTCATATAATCTGTATTTCTACAAAATCCGAGATTCACTAGGATTTTCTCAGATTTGTAGATGTTCCCAAGAGTAAGCTATCTGTGAATTTCATTTTTATTTAAGTTGTCTTGTCTCTTGTAACAAATAGCTAACGTTATCAGATGCATTGGCTTGAGAAACCTAAATGTAACTGATTAATAGACTACCGAATCCTTTTGATTATGAATTATAAAGCCGAGTGTTTTTTTCATTAGGCCATGTATAGACTACATCAATATATGGTGACTTTCATATACATTTTGCCGTCTTAATGCTTACATAATAACATTTTGTAACAATCAATTAAAACGCCGCATAATATGTTTAACTAGATACCTACTTGATTATATTACCAATTGATTCAAAGATTAGATAATCTCCTGTTGATTAGATTGAATATTTAACAAACTTGCCCACTATAAACGTTTTTGAAAATAATTGTTATGTTAGATTATAACTGAAACTAAACTTCTTAGAAAGTCAGACACCGGTTAATTTTTTCCATTTATGAAATATTTTAAGGTAAAGATGCGTGATATTGGTAATATTTTAAGGGATTCTGGCTATGTTGCAGTTAGTTCTTATGGAAGAATGCCATGATGAGGAAAACTAGAGTGCTTTTGAAGCCATAATAGAAAGGAAATTAAACTGAGTTTACTTTCATTTATATAAGAATATCTTTCAATAAAAATAAACGAATTATTATCTTATATTTACAATATAAGAACAGCACAGCAAAAATGTGTATTAAGTAATCGGTTCAAAGAAGAATGTCGTTTTGGAAATAAGAGTAGGGATAAGCCTAGACGATACATTATCTATATCAAAGGTTGATCCGATTGTTTTGTGGCGATATCACTATTATCTTTCGTTTAATTTGTAATATGTTGATAAATATTTTTTTTCAAAGACTTTATATATACATATATCTTCTTTAAACTAAAAATAAGATTAAACAAGAATCGTCCCTCAAAATAAAACCGAAAGAGCTTTTCACATGTATTTGAACAAAAACATTTAAACAAAAAGTATATTGAGTCTTTTGGAATTTGGGAATAAGCTGTATAAAGCTCTCTATTTAAAAAAGGTAGCTCACCAAAAAAAACAGGGAAACCATGGTTAATTATAAGCATTTAACCATAAATACGTAACCTTCTTTGTTGGACCCATGGAATTTAATTTGCAATTTGTTTAAATTTAGAAAGGGAACAGGTGTATGGATTGGTCAAAAAGGAAAGATTGATAATTAAAGCACAACTTATAATTAAAATATAATTCTATAGTGGGCATCACGATTGCTCAACCGTTAAAGAAAACAAATAATAGGAAAAAGCACGTATTTGCAAAGCAACTGCTATGTTATTGCATGCCACATTGTTTGTTTACGGATCATTCATAATGTACTCCGATCTTGCACTACAAGTTGGTCTTTTTTTACTTAGTGTGCTGTGCAATATTGCTGGTCGCTACAGTTCTGAGCTAGCCATAAGACGGATTAATGACCCATTTCATTTAAAGACCATTTTTATCAAAACCTTCGTTAACCATTTGGTTGAACAGTGAATCCTTTGTCAAGATCAAAGGATTTTCGAAGGAACTAAACATTAGTGACTCCACCTCGAGGAAAAATATATCTTATTGAATGTTTACATTGCACTTAATAATATCAATTTTAATGTTTTGTGATCTCCAGACATTTGCACCAGTACAAATCTATAAAAAAAACACAGAAGCTACATCGAGTTACATTGACCCTTGATGACTTTTTTTCAATGCTATATAAGGGGTGTCAAAGATTTGGGTATCCCAAAATAATGCGGTTAATTTTGAAACACATCAATAGTCATTGTTTTAAAAATAACACAAGAAAATGATACTAGTCGCTTCAAATAATTGTTGCGGTTGCAATGCCCAGCCTATGGCATTATTATGTGTGTGTGTGTTTTGTGGCTTTTGTAAAAATTGAAACCTCAACTCAGCACCTCAAAGTAAGAAACCTGCTATTGATGTTTTACGCTTTACTGAAAGTCTGTTTAAGAATTGCCGCGAATACTCAATGAAACAATATTCTTTAAAGCAATGTCTCAAATGGTAAATAAGGGTAATTAAGTTAAAAATACGGAAAAAATCTAATTCACATTTTGAAATTACTTGTTATAGTCATTTGATTGCCATTTAATTGCCTAAATGGACATTGTTTTGGTGCTTAAATAAACAAAATCTATATGGTTTAATTAACATATTTGGAACGACATGGGTTTGCACTGGAAAACATAAAGTTAGCATAATGGGTAGCCAGTTGAAACTCTGATTTCATGAATAACTATTTGCTTTATTATTCAATATGTTTACGCCAAAAATACGTTTTATTGCCAATTGGTTTACCACAATTCCCTTCGATTTCACATAACAAACTCTACAGAGATAAGTCGAAGGTAGAAATGAAATTTTATTCTAATAGAGCAAGGTCTTATTTTTGACAAGTAGCCCCGTTATAATATCCTTGCAAACGTCAGTACATAAAACGTAATGAAAGGGTGTTAATGAGATGGATCTATGTTTCGCGTTATTAAGCAAATTATTAGCGAAATGGAAGATTAGACATGGAATATCAAAACATAAATCAAAACAATAAAACTTGATTGAATTCGAATTACATCTTATGTATACCGAACTTTAATTGAGGTCAAATCGCTAAACATTTAATTAAAAAAACGTTTGTGAGTATTGGTAGATATGATATATATTGTCAGAATTACAGAGTCGTTTGATGTTACTAAAAATTTGTGTTGTTTTCAAAATTGACCAATCTACAAACTTTCATAATGTTATATTTTATGAAATAAGTTTTGATAGTAATTTTACTCAGATATTTGTAGATAGTCGATAGAGATGTAGATAGTGTTACATTGAAATGTAATTGAAAACCGATCGTGTATGCTAGAATGTAAATATTTATTTTTATAAAATGTGTTTCTCTCCAGATTCTAATGGACGTAATGAGCTTATCCATTTACAAAATTATGAACAACTTTTTGTAAAAAAAAAGAAATGTTATTATCTATTGTATACATAATTGCTTCAAAAGGTTTAATGCTCAAATTTACACCTTTAAGTAATTAGGTCATGGAGTGCCCTGTATATATTTGCAGGCCTACCTAGCATCTTATATTTTTCGGCTGTTTTTACCAATTTTTATTAATTGATCTATAATTTGTACTGTTTTATGTTTCAAAGAAACTGTGTGCAATCCAGGGAACTGAAAAAAACATTTTAAGTGCATTCATAATCTTTCAAATATTCGACTTAGTATTTATTTTCAGGGGCCGTTCGATATATTCGAGATTCAGAACATTGTGATATTTACTCCGCCATTTGGCTTTGAACAGCTGGATATCATACTCTACCGCTCGGAGCGCTTTGACAACTGTGGACTGATAGGAAACATATTAATTGAATATTTTTAATTGACAGATGGATCCAATAAATTTTAATTTCAATTTAGCATATTTTTGTTGAAATTTGTTAATTTAATCATATTAGCAATTATGAAATGCATTTTGCAGAATGAAATGTATAAGAAAACTAGAACAATATCAATTAATATAACATCTCACAAAGACCATGTTTTGTTTATTTTATAATCTAATTCGGATATACCTCAACATAATTAGTATAAAACAAGATTGATTAAAGTAAAACTTTGAAGTTACCATTTACTTTCTTATAACCTAATTAAACACTGAGAAATCATTTTTCTTTTAGTTGAAGTGTCACATTATCGCGATAAATTGAAAATATCTATTTATCAAATGCTTTTTATTTTATTTTTGATCAAAGCATTTTTAAAGGTTTATTAAGAGAATTTTTTGTTAATGTTTTAGTAATTTCTGAAGCGACAGAGTTATTTTATTATCTAAATTATTGTAAAAGTAAAAGAATGTAGAGAATACATCTTTATTTGGTTTTATGGGCTTTTGTCACAATTACAAACAAACAAATTTCACAACTATAATTGAATAATAAATTAGATTATTGTAAATAATAATATTTAGTGAATTTCCTTAATTCGAATACAATTATGTTCGTTTCAACAATGGTGTTGATATTGTATTATTCTTGATTATTTACAAATTAGTTTCAAACTTAATGACATTCCTGAATGCTATCTTGAAAATATTCGTGTATTTTCCGAGTAAAGCATTGATTAGAGTTTGAAAATGATTTTTCGTAACAAATGATCAATTGGCTTATTTTTCAATGAAATATACATATAGTTGATCTTGACCTTTATCCGGGAATAGAGCAGCAAACGCAGAAAACTAATACGGATGTCAACATATCTAACTCTATACAAGAAAAACATTGCAAAGCTTCAACTGTTGAAAGCACTCAAATAGCCAAACATATAACCAAGTATTAATTTGGACGAATCAGAATCCAGGAACATAACGGTTGCAGAAACCAGGATCTTTTTCGACGACAATATTTTTTTAAAAAATCAATCATATCTTATGTATATCTGAAAAATCAAGCAAAGAAATATTCCCACGGCTCAGTCCAAATTCGTTTAAAGCAGATTTTATGTGTTGATAGATTTTATGTCCATATTGTCTTGAATTAGAGTGATAAGAAGTTTCCATATATGTTATCTAAAATAACAGCAAGTAAACACTCCAAGCAGAAAACATTTTTCTCAGAATGAATTGCTGAGTTCCCCTGTTATGTAAGTATCCTTATTTTACTTGACAAACTTATACAAATTGAGGAACTTTTTATCAATTTTAATAATTTTTCAAAGCAAAAATGTCGTATTGTATCCATAAATTTATATTTTCACCGTAATCCTTATTGATAGCATGATAGCTTTTTACGGCGATATCTCAAATTAAGCATTATAAGAAGGAGTCTCTTATAAACAAAAAAAAACAGAAATAAGATTTTTAGGTTCTACGAGCAAATAAGTGTAATTTATATTTGATTATAGGCCTCTCAGAAAGATGAGTAGGGTAAATTGAAACACTATCCTGGGAAATCATACCCCTTTAATAATAACATTTGATTGACATAAATTGGAACCCGTTACACTTATGAAAGCGTCGAACGACTTTTTTTAAAAAGTGGTAACAACAACGTTTTTCTTAGCAAACATCAAAACCAGCTGAATTTTCTCCCTTTCTAGCAAGCTTCGAGCAGATTAGGAACCCCTAGTCAGATCTAACAAATAAATGTTTATAATTCACTTCTATGCAATTTGTATCAGTTTCAAAAGCATGTTCGTTAAAGATATAGCTTAAGCGTATTTTCGCAAAACTTCAAAGCCAGCTAGAGCCTTGGGTGAACATACGTTGTAGGGAACAGCTCATGAAGTGCGTTTTATGTATTTTGTTCTTGATTTTGATATATTCTAAATTAAATAGGTTGCACTCTTTAAGTTTACATAAGTTACAGGCGGATATTTACCTTTTTAAGATATTTAGTTTAATAAAATTCTACAAGAACACTGATTGATGCTTAAAATACACACCAGGCGATAACCCAATATCAATTACTTTGCTATGGAAACGTTGGAAGACTTTTTAAATGTTTCTACAATATTTTACATGTGTTAAAACATGTGGACACACTCTAAATATTGTCACACTTCGAAAATCAGAAAAAAAGTTACTCCACACCAAATATATCAAATTTTATATCACGTTAAAGGAATCCTTGTTGCTTTCTCTGTTTATGCTTTTATTGAAATGCGCGATAGTTACATTATTAGATAATCATTAACAAACAAACTATTATAGAAAAAACTAGTTTTGGTGGATGACACAAGTGACTTGTGAATGGGAATATTTTATGTAATAAAATCTAGAGCTAATAAACACGTAATAGGATTAACTTTTTTCCATTGAATATTCATATATGTGTTTTTATTAAATTCTACACATGCCCTTGATATGATAGTATAAGCATAAGGGCTTGGCCACATTGAAAGCTTACCCACTTGCATACCCTTCCTTCCAATCTTTTTCTTTTAAAACGCGACATGTTTTTAAGGCAACTTTTAATAAGAAATACATTAGAATTAAGAGTTTGATAGTGAAAAAAGCTAGAAAAATGTATACATGACCTTATAGCTTAACTATATACATGTGTAGATATACGTGTTCTTTATTGAAATTAAAGTGTGGAGATATTATAAAAAATGTTGACAAATATTATTATAAAGCATTTAAACAGTTTTCTCTTGAAAATATTAAGAAAAGTATAGGGATCGAATACTTGAATTTTATTAAAATATTCAAGGGTAGTTCATAGGGCTTTCCTATCTATTCGAAGTTCATTTAGCTTCTTATCAAATAAGACGCAATCAACTTGTATATAACACTGACTCACCCGGCTAGCAACGATAGCTGTGGACTGATTGTTAACATATTCATAAAACAATGCTGTGAATGTAACGTCTCCAAATGTGTTTCTAAAATAGATTTGTTAACATTTTAGCATTAACAAACTTAATAGCAATTTCCTGGATAATATTACTGTACTATGCCTATAACGCTATATAGAATGCATACAACTTATACCATAGTGATCTGCGAGCAGATTGTGGAAGTTGATTCAAATTTTCCTATTTAGGTGTAAAATAGTAGGTGTTTTCATTGATCTATGATGTATATACGTAAATGCAAAAAAATAAATATTATTTTGCATCAATGTTCACAATATCTAGTACACCCTTATACATTGTGTAGTTTCATGGTTTGAACTAAAATACATTGAAATCGAGTAAAACCTATAGATTTTGTGTCATTTCTTGATCTTAAAAAAAGGAATTGTGCAATGTGAGTTATTTTTCTGTTCTGTAAAGATAATAGCAAGGAAGTTTTACCGGCAGTTTATATTAACTGAACCGCAATAAGAGCATTCGGTGTTTATTAACATTTAATTTACTATGATTTATCATATATTTAGAAGATTTATGCATAAATTGCTTAGCCTGAAACAAGTAATTACGATTTGTCAATGCTAAATTACTGTTTAACAAGAAATATACAATGTGTATATACAATGGTTCAAATGTGGCATAGTGTATTATGAGACTCGCGAGCAGGGCAGCATCTACATAAAGAACAACACACTCCTGTCACGTTTGCTCTTATATAATATACAAAAAAACTATAAATTGGGATCGATCTGGACTTAAATGTTGTTGGTCGAAACGTCAAACATCGGATCAAAGATATGCATTGTTTTGGTCTTCAAAGTTGGAATGTCAACCAAAATCTCATTATGTTTAAAAACACATGTTATATTTTGTGAAATAAACCTCTTGTGTCGCTATAAAATATCAAACATCTAATGACAGATTAAAAACGTCATGGGACCGTTTTGTCCCTATATGCAGATAGACCCCAATAAAGTCCCCACAAAAACGACAAACGACATATTATACGATAAATAATACAAAACAAAGCCATGAACAACGTCAACCCTAAGCAGGTGCCATAAGCATAAAGAGATAGCATCCTGTCAGTAGAAACGATTACACTATACATGGCAGGAAAAACACAGGACACACTATACACGACAAATGGACATTAAGATACACAACAAAGCCATGCACAACACAACTACAACTAAACCAGGTGTGATGAACATGAAAGAGGAAGTATTCTGTCAATAAACAAACAATTTTTGCACAATAAATTGAACATGAACAATAAACATAAAGATATTTAATGCACGACAAAGCAACAACAATATACACACAATCAAAATGAAAGAAACATTATTATTAAACATTTAAATTACTGCATAGTTATTGACCAAATGATATCTCGAAAAAAGCTAAGGATTTTGTCGGGAGAGAGCTCTGGTGATTATTGTATATGTATAGATTTAGAAAACGAAGCACAAGGCCCGCCGGGGACAACATAAACATATTTGGGGATCTTTCTTAAAAGTAAATAATTGGTCAATACCTTATTTTAATTTTCAATTGATTGTCATAACAACTAAGATTTGATTTTAATTCATTTTCAATGAACTATCATAATAACGATGTAAGCTCATAAACACCCTGATTTCATCAGTACACGTTATAACCTCCTTAATAGACCCTTGATGTTGTAAATTTACCTTATGACGCAATTACGTATAAGTTGGGGAATAAATTTGTGGGTGATTATGTCAGATTTAATCATTGTTTGTTTGCCTTAGGCTTGGCCTGCATGCATCAATATCCTTGTTTTGTTATAATATGCTATCCACCAAAAGAATGCATCGTCCTTAATCATTGATGTTATTCGTTCGTTTTCAATATTTTTGATCTTTCACAGTTGTTATTAAATACATATTTCTACACAATTCAATAGTTTCAAGACAATAGATCAATGTTCAAGGGGTTGATCTTGAGTAGGGATCTAAACTTTATGTTAATAAGAAATCAGTCGTGAAAACTCTGCTTGTAAGTTTTTAAACTATATAATAAACAATGAAACGTATTTGCCAGTTTTCCATATATTATTTACGCTTTCATAACACGCACATAACCATATCACGAACCCATAATAATTGCTGTCATTAGAATACTAGAGGCCGTTATCTGTGTACGATCTATGATACCTCATTTAACTGGTCCAAACTTACATTTAATCGCTTAGAGCATCGAAATAATGACAAAGAGAAGACATGTGATAGATAAAAGAACACCAAATCAGGATCGATGGATCCAGATGTTATGCCTGAAAAAATAGCTTCGATGTGCAGCAGTCAAAGTGTGAGCGGCCCAACGAACAGTCTGATACGGCAGTTAGACGTTTGCGCGTAAATGTTCAATGCGTTTGCTTAGCATGCTTTTAAATGGCCGAAGATGGTAGCACGGACGCGATTTTGATATTGAGCATCCCTTACGGATCATAAACCTTTCGCATAGAGCCTTGCGACATTAAGGCTCATGCCCCGTTTCAGCGGCACCGAAACAATGGTTGACGACGGGCTTATAGGAATAAGTATTGGTAAAAATGATTTTGTTTTATTGCTGTGTGTAGTCCCATACAGTTTGGAGTCAAAGTTACATAGCGGTGTCGGTAATCTACCGTAAATGGTTAGTGCCTCGGTACATCGATGGCATGTTGTTAACTAGCTTAAGTGTCAAGTCAAAAGTTGGGATTAGTCAGTTTTAACTAGCCAGGTATCATTTAACACACATTAGCATTGTCTCTTTGAAAGGTAAGTCATACGCGGTGTGAACGTTTCAGTAAAATTGAATAAATATTAACTATAATAATATGTTTGAAATAAATTATACTTTCTTTTGGCGGTTAGTATATTAACTAAAGAAGTTAACACTGCTCACATCTTGTGCGTACCAAACATATTGTGCTCTACAGACAGATCAAATAAGATATATGAGACAGGCACTCCACGACAAGGCTGTAAAATCATTTAAAAACAACACCCTATTTTTTTTCCAAAATACGAACAATAACAGACTTATCTATTCAGAACGCAAGCGTGTTGCTAAGGCATGTTCACTCGTTACAAGACAGCTGCGCTCTTACCCATTTTATTACCAGTTTGGAGCTTAAAAGGAACGCATTTTGTCAAATTTTAGATTGAATATCACTTAATTACCTAGCCAAATTTCAAATTTAGAAAATATTTTATCATAATTTCCAAGCCAGCTGGGATTTTCTGAGAACACTTTTTTGTAATTAACAATCCGTGTGCTGCTCTTCATTTAACACATAATATATTAAGAACACGACATAAGTTGTTCCTAAAGAAAGGTGCTCCTAATCAAAATATATCGGTCGCTAAATAAGTCACAAAATGTTTAGTTTTCAACATTTATTACCATTTTCGTTTTAAAACTTGGTTTGTAAAAATAATGTATCAAAAATAATATCACAGCTGAAAAGAAACGTTCCAAACAATTCGTTAAAAAATATACATTTGGCAAAAATACTCGATGGTTAGTACAGGCGAATTGAAATGCCCTGCACCATATGTATAATTTATAGTTCTTTATTGGTATATACGCCTTTGCCGATCAGTATAGTGTAAAAACCTTACAGCGAACGTTGGTTTTACTTTTTTGCTTGGTTTTATATACAAAAGGTATGTGAAACTAATATCAATCTACTGATATTATTTGTTGCTTTTAGTTTTCTTTCAATGTTTTTGTTGTTTATGATATGATGTTTTAAACAGTTATAGCGAGATATTCAGTAATTAAAATTTTACTTTTAAATGCCGTTTGTTACAAATAATATAAACTGCATTTATTACCATTCTGGATCCACGCCTGCTATAAGGTTATCTTATTCATTTAAAAACTCCTCCAGCTTTATTTTTTCCACTCATTTCAGCCGATTGTCCGAGAGGACACATCTCGACCCTCGATGTTGACGCCGTTACCGGTGAGATGCTCTATTAAACGGTGGTCATTGTGGGACCGGGTAGCGCAGGGCAACCAGACTCGATGTCTGCTATAAAACCGACAGATGTGAGTACATAGGAATCAAGATCTGATTATAGCAACGCTTATTTTGAGCGTTTTAATATCTAAATCGAAGTCTATATGAATAGCGTGGAGGAATGATTTTAATTGCTTTCGTCCACTAGCTAAAACTTGCATAAAGGCGTTGCATTCAAGCATGTTAAATGTCTTGCAATTCCCTACTTGATTTTTCAAAAAGTATTTTTTTACCATTTAAATTACTCAATATAATTCTATTACACATATACTGTCTAAAAAGTCAAGCCCTCTTCAATGTTTACCTTTAAGTCACGTAGAAGTGCTCGGATTTAAAACTTATGTTTTACATTGATAAACAAATCACTTAAAACATTGTTTCGGAATGTTGTACGCCATGGTGTTTAGTATATCCATGGCTCATTTTGTTACGATCGAATTGGTTAAAGAAGGTAAATTGATAAGGAAATCGGAGGTTCCTTTTCTGCTCCATTGTGTTGTGTATGGCAATCAGGGCATCCCACTTATGCTCATAAAAATCCGGTTCAAACTCATTCATTTGTAACACATCGGTTCTATGGGTAAAGTAAAAAATGAAAACCATTATTTTTAATTACATTTTTAGACAGCATATGTGACACATACATGATTTGTACTTTGTTAAACTAACTAAAAGGAGCTTCTAAATTGTCAAAAAGTCACCTTGAATTGATATTTTCAGACGGCCATGGAATTTTGTGGTGATATTACTTTGCGATTTAAGATGGTCTGCCCTCCGAGTTCCTTTGACTTCCTAACTATTCAATTCGATGTCTCTCTGGTAGAGAGTGTCGCGGTGAAAATGACATATGGCTATATTCATACTATTTATAAGGTATAGCTTTATTGAAGTAAATTTGTATATATTACAAACATAACTATTCGTTCCTACTTTGACCTATCCTGTCGCTAGCTGTGATTGTCACGATTTAGTCAGTATAACAGTAAAATAAAAGGATTATATAATATTTATTTCTACTAAATCATAGATTTACTAGGATTTCTCAGATTTGCCGAATTTTCTTAAGAGAAAACTATCTGTGCATTACATTTATGTTTATGTTTTCTGGTCTATTGTAACAAATAACTTACCTTATTAGATGCACGGGCTTGTGAAACCTATCAATAGATTACCGACACCTTTTGAGTATAAATTGCAAAACCGCGTTCACGCAAACAAAATTAAACGCGTAAAAAAGCAGGAAAACCGAAGGCTCGAACGCCACATTTGTATAAAAACAATGTTATTTATCTGTTCATGCACAAAACAGGCTTTTATGAGCTTTTTATTTATCTATTGAATCTTCAAAGAATATGTTGTCCCCTTTTTATGGTCACGATTAAAGTTCAATTAAGATATATATTTCTTATTAATATGTATCTACTATAGCTTTATTTGTGTGCTTCTTATGTCTCAACCACGACTGCTTTGTTAATATAAACAATTAAGTTTATCTTTTTCAGGGACCGTTCGATCTATTTGAGGTTCAGAACATTATAGTTGGTGGGCGAGGGAGCTTTAGCCACATGGATATCATACTCTATCGCTCGGAAATCCTCGAAAACTGTGGACTGATTGGAAACATATTCATCGAGCAGTTCAATTAAGTTGGTTAAAGGCGCAATTACATTGAAATCAGCATGTGTATATATAGAGTTTTGTGCAATAATTTGTTATTTCAAATCTAGTGGTGTAACAATCATACAAAATACCAACTTACATAAAAGGCATGTATACTTTTCTCAATACTCAATATTTTTTTCTCAATATTTTAATTACATTGTTTTTGGATATACCCCGAAAAAAGTATATATTGGGTTTGATTAAAATGGGTTTTGAAATAACTGCTGAATGGATAATTTTGTCCAGTAACTTTATTTTTGAACAAGAACTTACGAATTACAGAATTTTAGGAAATTGCAAGCATGCAGAGATCCTCTGCCGAAAATCAGAATTTGTGAGTAACGGCTAGCAATTGTTCTTTATAAACATGTATTTTTACTCAATCGTTATCACAATTTTTAATCTTTCATATGTTTGTTTAGTGCGACAGTATATTCAAACTTGGATCATTATTCAAATTATTTTGTTCAAATTCTGATATGGTACAAATCTTACAAAAATACCTTTGTACTTCAGATATGATGGTAAATTTAAATCAAAAATGAAACTAAATAATCAATCAATCAGTTTATTTAACTAACATTTGCCATGTGAATGAGATGAAACTATTATCATATTTGAATTCTCTTCAACAGCTGAAAGATATAATTCAATCAAGTAACTCAATATTTAGCCCATGTGTTAGGTGGCTTTATTGCAAACTTAAGATAACTAAGTATGAAGGTTAATCAAACTTTGGGTGAATGTTTAACAAATATTTATATGATGGTAATATGCCTCTTTGAGCAGTGGTGATTGCATCACAGCGGTCCAACACATAGATTTTGCATTTATGCACGATGTTTTAAATATCTAATTGTTATAATTTGTCGCTTTCAAACTGGTTTATTCAATGCGTTTTGAAATACACTAAATATTATTAGCTAGCTAACGGTTAAACCAGCCATTCGAAATTTTCTTTTTTACAACTTTCAAAGCATGAATAGATGATAAACATAATAAATTAAGGATACAATCAACCTAACCCCCCCCCCCCCTCATGTCTTATAAATACATATTGCGGTGTCTAGAATCAATCGTGGGGATATTTGTCATTCTTTTGATATCATATTAATGTACCCGTGACTTTTGTCACTTAAATGCTAATTGTATACATTGAGCATAGTGATTGATAATAGTGGAGGCTGTGCCAGGCGACAACTTCTGGTCGTGTGGGTTGTCCAAGGAAGAAGTTGGCTGGTGGAACCCTGAAAACTGGCCGGGGAAAAACA
>LQRL01109221.1:16364-38065 GCA_001703475.1 Hydroides elegans | reverse complement strand
ATATAGTAAACGAATAATTTCATATAATATAAATATATAAATACGATAAGTGAAGCATTTGTTGGATAATTATATCTTAATAACATATAATTTTCATTAAATAGGTTTAATGGTGCTGTAACTCGAGGGCATTCAACGATTTATTTTTTCTTATATTTATCAAAATGTTTATTCTGAAGTTGCAAGCAAGGAACGCAGAAAAGTTATTGCAAGCAAATTTACAATCTGCTACCAGAATAAAGATTTCATGAAATCAAATGTGTCTGAGGTTATTCTTTCACAGATTCGTTAACCGAGACTAAATTTAGATACAGCTGCATCGGTTGATATATTTACAAACATAATCCTAGAGTATAATAATCTTTTCGAAAAAAAATCGAAAAAAAAAAGTTTGTTCTGTTCTGAAAAAGTTGCAAGCAAGGAAGAACTGCTACAAGAATAAACATTCACCCGAATTAATCGTTGAGTGCCCCTCTGTAACTGGCCTTTTGGTCTGCAAAATTTAAGTTGATATAAAATATAGCAATCCCAGCGGTATCAATTTTACATGGATTACTCTATTCTATACTATATTCTATACTAACTCCGATTCCGCAAACGTAACCTCAAAAGCGACTGACAGTTGAATTCACAGTTTCATTATAAAAGTTTGAATGCTTTTTATATACAACATAACTTCATATATATATGCTTACAATTGCCAGTAGTACATGTATGTGTCTTCGAAGATCTGGCTCAAAAAGTGTTGTTCTTCTTCGTTCAAAATACTTGTCAGATCCCCATTCAAATCGAGACATGTCTGCCTGGCTGCCGATTGAGTTTGCTGAGTTGTTGAGAAATGGTATTCATATATACCCCTTGGGACCCATCCTAATATGAAATAATATTTTATTGAGAGCCAGTTTTTTTTTGACATTATAACACAAACCTTTTTACATAATAAATATAACAATAAACCAACCAACTCAAAGCAATTTGATTCTTTGTATGATGATTTGATAATAGAACATACACCTTTGGAATTTATGCGCTCGATACAAGATTCAAGACTAATATTGTTCCTCCGACAATCATGCGTCATTTCCGTTAAATATGCCGATCCAGAATAAAATTGCATTTGAGAGCGCCAATGAATATTACATTAAAGACTTGTATATTGTTTGATTTGGTTTTTTTAGGTTTACTTCGATCACACGCCTCCCCTTTCCCTCCTACATCGCAGTCACATCGATAACTGCCCGCGAGATTAACGCACGTACCGTGGTCGCCACATATCCACTGGTTTGTGCACTCATTTACATCTGCGAAAAAAGTACAAAATATCAATTTAGTCTATATTACTTGCAATTTCATATAAATTTTAGTTATAAAAATAGGTTTCAAAAGAATATTATGTTGGTGTTTTCAAACACATACATGTATTTATACAGTGATAATCTTTTTTTTTTGGCTAAATCAAAGGCAAATCGAAGGTAAACGGATCCTGTGCCACGCACAACGCTAATTTTACCATCTTTCTATTATCATTATGAAGCAAACTTGTTCAAAAATGTTTCTGTTATCTGAACAACATTGCTGAACATGTTTTGAATGTAAAAATAAAACATAATTCCTTCATCCTTCATAATTTGTGAATATAATAAAAATAATTGTCATAATATGATGATTAATGCTTGATAATAATTCATATAAAATATAAGCTATAATATATGTATATGGTTAATATATTCGAAAATCAAAGCAAGTAACCGAATATACCTCGTTTGCAAAGTGCGCCTTTCCAGCCCTCGAAACACTCGCAATATGGCTCTCCGGAGACATTGAAACACGCGCTATGAACACCGCAATTGTGTTCCGAAATACATTCGTCACCTGCAATTTGACACAAATTTAAGGATTATGTACATTAAAGTTATAAGTGATATTTTGATGTTTTGAGAACATTTCTATTATGGCACGTGAAAAGTCTACCATGAACAGAAAAATCTTACCCCGGAAAATTACTTGATATTAATAAACGTGTTAAATATTTGGAATAACAGTGCAATAGCAATTGTTTTATGCAGCCTTAATTCTGGTTTCCGTGTATTATAACCCCAGTGGCTTGATATATCATGTTTTTTAATCAAACAAAACAGCGAGAAAATATATTCGCCATACATGTGGCAGTTTACTAACTGAATATATTTGACACATAATTTACCTGGTCTTTTGCATACAAATCCTCTCGGCCAATCACAATCGGCGTCCATCCATTTCGCGTCATGGATCATGACGCAACTATCTTCTGAATCCGGATTATGTTCATGCCAGTTTTCAAAGCTGGAATGCATGCCGTCGTACCATTGAAATGTCCCGCGGCATTCGAGGCAATCGTTGCTATCAGGGCTAAACGTATATATGTCGACATCGATTTTGCAGAAATAAACTTAGTTTATTTATAATAAACAGCGGTTCCTTTAAGGTCTGTTCAAAGTAGAGTATTTTTTTTCTAGAGAGGTTGGCAAATTAATTACCGAATAAATGCCTTTCTTTTTAACAACGTATATATTTTTGACATGTATGATTATGTGGCATGGGTTGATTGTATTGCAAGGGTGCGTTATATGGACATAGCGTTGTTGGAACAAAAAGTATATAACCAAATTAGACCAAGAGTTTGTATTAACATAAGTGTTTAAAGTTTCATAAATTACGCAAACCATGATAAAAAGGCCAATTCTACATTGAAATATTTTCAATGAGATTACATCTTGATATCTCACATAACATATCTTGCGCGTTTTTTTTTTTTTCGTGAATGTTGTTTTACCTTCTATCGCAGCTATCACATGGCTCATTTGTATACAGCCCTATCCAATAACCCGTACTGTAACATATGAAAATATATTATCATATATGAGCTTATAAATGTTATTTTTCAATATTATCCTTTGATTGGTTACAAAATAAGGGGCTTTCTATCAGGTTCAAAAGGAAATATATTTCAATCTTCACAAATAGTTTAAAATTTACATAAACTCTTCACAGCTTACCGTATGTTATATTGTGTTAGAGAAATTGATAATATAAGTTTAGTGATATAATAAAAACATATATAACATACTCGTCTTGTCTCTGTTGCAGAATATTATTGATAAACTGATTTTCACTCGAGTCTGCAATGCTTGTCAAATTTCCACCCATATCAATGCAATGTTGTCTTGCAAGCGACTGTATGTGTTGTTCATTTGGTTCCGAGATATAATAATTGAGGGATCTTCTCTGAATCCATTCTTCAAAAATAGCGGTAACAACATTGAATTCTTGCTAAATCATTTAGTTAAAGAAAATTGTATATTTTGCAATTTCATTATAAGAAAAAAATGGATATACATGTATATAATAAATAATTTGTAATATATTTGTATAAATTCTCCTTGATAAGTGTCAGGAAATAGATTTTCTATATGCATTTCATAACGTTTTGTGCCTGTATTCTATATTATGAGTCATTGATATTCATTGAAGGTTCTTTCGTATATGTACTTTGTGCACCGTGATTGTTTACTGTTAAAATGTATGGCTCATTGTAAATATAATTCGAGTTCATTAATTCAGTAGAAGTTTGTAGAATCTTCTAGAATCTAGAATGTTATAGAACGTTCTGGACCGAAGTGTAACATAGTATAAATAGGGCTCGAATTTCGTTAACGTGAGTTCCGACCCAGGAGGGGTTCGGCTACTCGGAGATGATTGGAATTATGCATTGAAGATAGTAAAGGATATAATAATGATAAAAGGATCTATGTGATCTGAGAATAGAATTCAAGTGGAATTCCGATATAACTAAAGCTGATAAAGGATACATACGAATGTGTGTTTTTGTGGATATTGGATATAATAAAGCTGTGATTTGGAACTTCTGGCGTTTCTTCAGACTCTAAACAAGTTGCGATTGTACCACGAGGGCAGTTCCACAACCAAGGACAGTATTAGATGGGTAATTCTATGCTGTTTCTTGACAATAAGAACTATAGTCAAACTCATAAATAACTCATAAATAAGTGCCCGGGTGTTTGTGATGTGTATGTATATGTGTATTTGAGTTTTCAGCATTCTGAATGCATAAAAATAATTATTTAATATATATTTATTTTGGAAGACTTTTAATATATATTCTTTATATCTCGTATTTATGTTTCTATGAATCAATATTTAATTATGAAATTATGAAAGTATAAGAAATCCCATTTCAATTATGATATTGACTCTGATATTATGTTTTTTTTTAACATTCCTTGTTCGATAGTCCTACTAATTGTTTTCGTTGTGGGTCAATGTTTATTCTTATTGTTTTTTTTTCTGCGATAGAGCAGAAATTTATAATATTATTACTTATATGAATTTGATAAGAGTTACCTGCACTACATACACTCACACATAATATAATAATCATGCCACATATTCTCACAATAGCCATTGTCCTTTTTTTTCAATGTCTATCTTTTGTTTGTATTTATCACATTTAAACATTATTTGATTTTACGATTTGTTGACGCAAACATTGCATTTATTGGGTTTTGGGAAACGCCTTAAAAATAAATTTTGTTTATGTATTGCTTGCAAGCGTGCCCCATGTATTGCTTACCCGACTTCCTTATACAGCATGTATTAGCACACAGCTGTTTATCAAATACTATTCCCTACGTGCCCCGCAGCATATAGATAAAAAACAAAACAGGTTGCGAAATTAAATTCCAATCTGATTCATAGATTTTAATAACATGTTGAATTGTGTTTATTATTTTTGAAATCTGACTTTTTTTTCAATAATATCTCTGAACAAAAAAGCTGACCTTCATGAGGAATTAAATATTATCTTAAAAAAAGACAAATAAACATCAAATATTGGAATCAAGAGTTTATTTATTCACGTTTTATAAACCGAACATTAAAAGGAAGTGCCATTCCATCTTTATGAGATAATAATGCAAACAAAAAATGCAAATAACTTGTCTAATATAATAATTTATAACGGTCCTGTGAAATGATGTTTTTTTAGATATTCAAAATCATAATATATCACATTTGTTCACATATTAAGAGTCTTAACGTCACCAGCTTTAATATACACGTCAAGAAAATAGCAATACAGATTTAATTATTTAGCAGATCTCTTGCGATATTTGGGAAAGGAAGCAATAAACCCAACGATATTTGTTATATATGTTAGCGCGAAACTTTAATTTTCAGCGAAACTTTAATTTCGCTAGCGAAAGATTAATTTTTCAGATTATGCAAATATTATGTATAGAAATGTTATCTATTAAAGTTATATTACACTTTATCTTATACATATGTATAGATATATATTCATAGGTCATCTAACAAATATATCAAAGGCTTTTTGTTTAATTGTATCAATGATATAGTTGAAATAAGCCTTTTAATCCCCAAGTTGAGTTCTTAACCCACGGATAATCCTCTTCGGTAGCATACTTATGTCACAATTACACATAATTGGATCGTCAGATACATAACACGTAATTACTTGAAGCCAAAGCCGAAGTTAAGGCTGTCCAATTATCTGAAATAAACTATTTTGTTTAGCATCATAGGAGAAATTAATCTTTCGCTAGCGAAATTTAAGTTTCGCTTAAATTAAAGTTTTGCTGCCACACATATATATATGTTAGCGCAAAACTTTAATTCCCAGCGAAACTTTAATTTCGCTAGCGAAAGATTGATTTTTCGGATCATGTAAGTATTCGTATTCGTAATGTTTCTCCTATACATATGCATAGCAATATATTCATGGATCATCTTACCAATCTATCTAAGGCTTTTTATGGAGTTCTACTCAATGATGTAATCGAAATAAGCCGATTAAACCGCAAGTTCATGACTCAACTCACGGTTAATTCTCTCTGGTAGTGTGCTTTATGTCACTCATACATATTTTTGGATTAAAAGAACATGTAAAATAACAATTTGAGGCCAAATCCTAGGTTATGGCTGTTAAGGTATCTTAAATATGCATTTTTTTTATATTATCAGAAAAAAAATTTCGCTAGCGAAACTATGGTAGTTTCGCTTAAATTAAAATTTCGCTGCCACATATATATCAGTTTACTAACTGCGTCCATGCGACAACGGATTAACCTGGTCTTGTACACACATCCTTTTGGCCACTCACATTCGGCGTTCATCCATGCTTATACACTCAACATGTAGAAAAGGGGGTTTAGAATTGTGACATTATACATTTGAATAACATTATTTAGATTGGAAATTCATCACCTCTTTCTTGTAGTTAATGCATTTAGTTTTGATCCGCTGAAAACCACTATAAACCACTATAAAGCCCTCTTGCGTTGTGATTCGTTACGCATTCAATTAAACGTACTAAAGGGGTGGAGCCTCGTGGAATGAGTGACATCACTCTATTGGTGAAGGGTTATGCATGAGTAGATGCGCTGCTAAATAAGTCACTGTGACTCATAACACTGTGTTACACTCAAAAAATACATGAATGAAATTGTGTCTACTTTATGAACTCAACCACGCTGATTACGAATCTGAACTTAAAAATGTTCTATGACATCCCGTTTTTCTGTAAAATCAAATTTTCATTTTAGGTATTTTTGACGAATTTCTATAGTTCTGACTTTAGAGTTAATGATATTTTTTTAATTACAATGTAAACCTTCTCAAATGTTGGCTTTTCTGTATTCATTTTTCATTTTCTATCCGGCTTTTAGCATCCAGTAAAATCTTCAACTATGAAAATATAAGTGATTTACATATAAATCTCAAAAAAAAATATTTTTTTACCAAAAAATATTTCCTTATTCGAATTTCAGTGAGTTTATGTCTGAATATCCCAAAACCGTGTATTAAACTGTTGAGAAGTAGTGATTTTAGTTCATACTGTTACAATTTCAATATTTTTTTCATATATTTTACACACGAACAGCAACCGGAAGTTCAAGCTATCGCAATGCCAATGTTTAGGTCTATAATATTTAGTAAGAAACATACAAAATAATGCGAATTTTAATTTTATTCTACTCATTGTTAAATATTTATACATAACAAGATATAAAAATGCATTTGTGAAAACCACTGTATTGAAAATAATAACTTAAAGCGTAACTGTATGTAGTTCGCATATACTTAAACGGGCCGCGCGTTCCTTAAGATTTGGAGCTTAAGGCCGTGTTCACGCAAACGAAAAAACTCAGAAAATAGCACGAAACCCGATATTTGCCACATTGTTATAAAAACATAGCAATTTATCCCCTCTGTTCACGCAAAAATTTAGGATATTTTTTTTTGCGTGAACACTCCTTATATGTTATTATCCACATGATTAAACCACTGGTTCTAGCCATTTTCATGGAGAATATCAATCGGACTATCGAAATAGTACAATATAATTCCCGATTGCTCAAAGAAAATATTTTTAAAATTTATCAATTTATTTTTGATGACCCTGCCTAGAGTATCCGTCTGTTCGAGAATTTATCAGAATATCTTAGTTTGTATTTTTGGATAAGATCTATATTTATAGTCAATATAGTGGTCAAACATTTATTTAGGGTTCATTTCAAATATTTTAGCATTTCATATATTTATAGTCAATATAGTGGTCAAACATTTATATAGAGTTCATTTCAAATATTTTAGCAGCAATGCATTTGAAATATTTACCAAATTGGAGTTGATTTGACAAAAATAGAGAAAAAATGCTATATTAAAAATGCAAATTACAAAAAAATGTGACGTGATGGAATAAAATGGACTTCGGATTCGTGTTCAGCAGGCCAAACTCATATAAAAACACACTTTGCCTTTCATGTATAATTTTTGAGGTGTCAATTTGTAACACAGTGTAATCAATAAACTCACTGTGTCGAGTCCCTCAATAAGGATGTGGTTTTTAACTTTAAGGTGCAGATTGCAAAAAAATAAAGTCAGATTTAAAATTGAATATTAACCAGACTTTACTATTTATATATATACCATATCATGTTGATATATTTTGATAATACGAAATTTCCGAAACAAAGTCTGCAATTGTTTTTCAATTATATCATCATTTAAACATAAAATGTGTTGTATAAAACTGGGCTATATATAATAAAAAGAGCACCTCACGAGCTGTTTTCCAAAGATGTTCCCCATCAAATTCTGACTTGGAAATTTGGAGAAAATACATTCAATATTTGAGATTTGAGGAGCTGGATGAACACCTTATTTGATTTTTTCTAAATAATTAGTGATAATTATTATTCTGAAATTGAATAAACTTGCTTGCAATAATCTAATGAGCTGTTATTTGCATGACATGATATGTAATTTGTTTCCATTTAATATTCCAATTTTCACAAAAGGTGTTCCTATTCAGTTCCAAGCTGGATAGAAAAGCCACCCTGGCTTAGAAAAATTGAACACCTTTTCGCAAAATGTTAATGTTCAAATACCATCATTTTGTTGTCATGGGATGTCCTTCATAGAATTCTAACCATAAAAATACGTGGCCTTAAATTATATAATTGGTTGTCTGAATTAATAAAACTTGTATGATCAAATTATATTATTGGTTGTGTGAATCAATAAAAAAAAATAAAGAAGATAATTAAATAAAATATAGAAAGGAAAAGATTGCTGATAATTTTGACTCTATGAGTACTAAGGTCATCTAGTTTTTATTGGAACAGTTTTCCAGTTATGGTGAAATCAATAATGTTTATTTTAAAATTATGAATCATAAAATTTCAACAATATGTGTGCCTAAACAAATTTTAAGATGCTGTTTCGCACGTAAACATCATTGCATACCAATAGGGGTTTTGATCATAATTTGGCTTACTAAACCTGACAACTAAATACATCAATTTAAGCGCCATATTTAGGGTAAACAGGGTGAAAGACACGCATGTGAGGAATATATATAGGTTTTATGTATGTTGATGCCAAAAAATATAATGCAAATGAAAAACTAAAATAATACAATGTAATAGAATATTGGAATATCATTATATTATTCATATAAAACTGCATTTAAAAAGTAATAATATAAGAGATTAGACAATGGCTTCTGTAAGAATATGTTGGTTGATGGTAATATTATGTGTGAACTGGTGTAGTTCAGGTACATGTATATATTATCAAGTATATCAGTTTAAAAATTACATTTCAAAATAAGAATACAGTTCCATGGCAAATCGAGACGCATTTAGATGAATAAAAACATATCATTGACTTATCCATCCTGAAAAATATTGAATACGATTTGAAAAAAAAACGTTTTAAAGAAAGATCTGGATAATTTTATCTAAACTTTATAATTACGTCAATTACTAAATATATAATCATGTTCTATTTTGAAAAAAAAAATGGTTCGCAGAAATTGAATATTTTCAACACGTTTTTTTTAAAGAATGGATTCCGAGAAGATCGTTCACCTATTATTTCTCGGAGCAGGGTGAACAATACATACAATCACGGGCAAAGCAAGAGTGTAGAAATAAGGGTGGAAATTTGACAAGCATTGCAGATTTGAGTGAAAACGAGTTTATCAATAACGTACTGCAACAGCATCAAGAAGGGTAAACTCCAATTTTATTATTATACTGTATAGAGCATTCTGTCTAAACACGTCTAAGGGCATTCTATCTAAATAATTCTAAAGGCATTCTATCTAAATACGTCTAAAGACATTCTATCTAAATACTTCTAAAGGTATTTTACTATTTTATAGTTACCGTATAATGTCTGATAATCGCACATTTGCGCTTACTTTTTCAAAATCTGCGTTTTCATGTATCTCTAATAATCGCACATGTACGACAATTAGAGATAAACAAAAACACTACATAGAATGCATGATGTATACTATTATTCCCATATTCAATGTTAAACATGCTGAAATTAATCATGATAATGCCTAGGAAAATCGTAGCTGGTTTATTTCTTCTCTAATTCCTTATCCTCATTGTCCCAAAAAAAGGTCATGTACCCCGATTTTCCACCAATTTAGTGTTTTAAGACAACCGGAAGTTGGGGTGTGCGTTTATTAGAGATAACATTTGTTATTTACGCGATAGGTGTGCGATCATTGGAGAGTGTGCGATTATTAAAGATAACACGGTAACTATATTGTGTTGATAAAACGTGCTCTATATTTATCTTTAATTATCTTGATTTGTAGGGGTTAAGATACATTTGATAGATAAAGAGTATTTTCAATAATTATTTGGCAAAAGCCTTACAACAGTCCTTGATTAGTTTTATACCGCGTTCACCTGAAATAAAAGCGCAACGTACATGCGCTTTTTGGGTGAACAGAAGGGATAAACATATATGTTGTTCCCTTTGAAGAGAAATACTTTGTGTTTTGAGCCTTTTTCTGAGCGGGTAAACGCCGCCTCACATTATCATTCTATTTGTTCCAGTACCGGTTATTGGATTGGGCTTTATACAACTGACCCATGTGATGACTGCAGTACATTGTGAGTACAGTAAACGCGCTTTATAACTTTGCCACTCCACGCTCGCACGCTTAAAACTCCACGCCCGCACGCTTATTACTCCACGCTTAAATTCATTTTTGTCCACGCTCGCACGCCCGCACGCCCGCACGTCCGCACGCCTGCACGCCCGCACCCTCGCACGCCCGCACGCTTATGTGTGTGTGTATATAAAGGATGCAAGGCATAACAATTCATCATTCTGCTATATGCCTCGATAATTACTTGAGCAGCTACCAAACCAATACCTTTACTACCTATTTTAATTCCTTTATTTCTTACGATTAAATTGATCTCTAACATTTTATTATCTTATATCGAAGTATTATTTTATGAATACATATTCGTTCAAGAGAATATGTACCTTAAATTACCCCTTATCATAACTATAAGAATTAAATGCTGAAATATTTGCATTGAATTGTTTTAAGTTCCTCTACTCAAATAAATAAATGATTTATTTTGTCTAAATGATAAAAAGTTCATGCGTTATATTCCCATAATAATGGCAGCAATCTCAATAGTGAATACACTGTAAACAATTAAATAGGTCTATCTATCATAAGTTTAATCTGCTAAAGGAATTGAAATATGTACATCTATAAGTGAAAACTCAAATTAAATTGTTCTTAAACTTAAATCAACACTTAAAGCAGTCATAAGCACCTGACAGGGTGCATGGGACCGACCGAATAACTATGTGTTTAGAAAAATATTGTTTTACTATTAAGAACAAATTATTTATATGTGTAATACAATTATTTATTAAACTCGGCAAACAACTTCCTAAGAACGTCCTGATTACGTAGTTTTACGTCCCGACGTCCGCGATGCAAATAGGACGTCGCTACAATGTAAAATATGAGACGTCCCATCATTGCCTTTAAATGACGGGTTAACGACGTGTTTTTATGACGAGACTTATTAACATGTCCGTATAACGTCGCTAATTAGACGTTGTCGCGACGTGTTATTAAAGTCGTCCTTTTGACGTTGCAAAAAAGACGTGACCTTCACGTCGCAATATGACGTTGTAAGGACATTATATCATGGTCGCGACGTGATTCGACGTTACAAGGACCCCATTAAAAGACCAACTTACGAATTAAACTTACTGTCAAATAGCATTGCGAATACCCCTCGAAAAAATGCAAATTTGGATTTTGGACAATTTTTAGTTTGATAATTGTCGCTTTCAAATAGGAATAATATGGTTCAGTTGAATATCTATCATTTTCGTCAAAAATGTATATATATGATATTTATAAGAAATATATATTAGATTTTTAAATAAAAATTGGCGGGCAATTTAGATAACGTCAGAAAAATGACGTCCCTAAAACATTCATACATGACGAAATGCGAACCACTTTAGGACATCGCATTCAAGGTCTTAGCGGACGTCTTTCACTGAACGTCCTCTCGGTGTCAGATATTGACGGCGAAACGACGTCTGAAAATATACGTCCGGCAAACTTTCACCTGGGCTCAATGAAGGACCAAGAAAGGACGTGTGTAAATGACGTCTTACGGACGGGAATAGGACCAACCTTTGCCGAGTGGGAAAGATCTGGATAGTTTTATCTAAACATTAAAAATACGTCAATTACTTAATATATAATCATGTTATATTTTGAAAAATGGTTCGCAGAAATTGAAATTTTTCAACACGTCTTTTTTTTAAAGAATGGATTCCGAGAAGATCGTTCACCTATTATTTCTCGGAGCAGGGTGAACAATACATACATTCACGGGCACAACAAGAGTGCAGAGACAAGGGTGGAAATTTGACAAGCATTGCAGATTTGAGTGAAAACGAGTTTATCAATAACATTCTGCAACAGCATCAAGAAGGGTAAACCACAATATTTTTATCACAGTATAATAGCTTATTCTATAAAATTACATACTTCAAGGGCCACTTTCTTGCGAACAAAAAGTAGAAAATAGATTCTCGGAAACCGAAAATAGAATCTCGAAAACCAAAACTCGAAACCCTCTACAAAAACAATAGCAATTTGGGGGGGGGGGAGAAGGGGGTGATTCTCTTCGATTTTAATGTTATACATAATCATTCGTTATCTATGCAGATGTAACGCTAAAGCCTGTGAGCATTGGCAGCTTTGCTCCCCCGCAAAAAAATATCCTTCTAAAACATTGAGTGTATTTTCAACCAAAATGTTGCCAAACCCTTACAACAGTCTTTGATTTAATGTTATCTTTAAGATGCCTAAAGGTCTGTTTAGTACGAAATATTCGCCCTTAAATTTTCGCGCTAAAATATTTACAAATTGAAAATACGGTCTATGAATGATTGTTTTATCTTGTTTGTTTATTTCTATATGAAAAAATGTTGTGTTGTTTATCATGTGTGAAAGTTTGGTTGCATTATGACTTATTGTTACTAAGATATTGCATTATTTGTGAAAATCGCGGCGATTTTCACTTAAGGTTCAATATCAAAGCAACTATTAGTTGTAATGCAACCATACTTTCACACATGATAAACAGCATAACATTGTTTCATATAGAAATAGACAAACATGACACAACAATCATTTATACATCGTATTTTCTATTTGTAAATATTTTAGCGCGAAAATTTAAAGGCGAATATTTCATACTAAACAGACCTTAAAGCTCTGTACAGAATGAAAAAATCGCGCCTATTTTATGCGCGAACAGTCAACAAGAGTGTTCACCGGTTTTCGCACCAGAAATGTGTGTTCATAATGAAAGTAGATTTTGTTGACCCTTTTTATTAAAGCATATATGAAAGGTTATTACTGTATAACCATGATATACCTCGATTTGACACCTTATATCCATGATTGACAAGATATTGTGGACATAAAAGTTTTGTCACATATATCATTGGGCGATTATAAAATCGCACCTAAATTTAGGTGCGAAAACGGATGAACACAAGGGATTAAGTACTATGTTTTCATTCAAAAACGGCGACAAGATTTTCAACCATTGTTTGGATTAGAATCATTTTGACTCTTGATATGAACACTCGGTCTGTCTTAATCGCTCATCTCATTATGAGCTGGCAAACAGGTAAGTTTCAGTCAAAAATTATAACAAAAACTCATTTTTTGACGTATTTTTTGAGAGTAGCGCATTTATTTTTTATATTTGGCGCACATTTTTAATCCTACGTTATAACTAACTAGATTTTGGAACGTTTGAGTTATTTTGAAATTTTAAGTTTTGCGCGAAAACCTTAGGGTAATTGTTGCGCGACAGAGTTGTAATTTTATGCGCGAACTTTTCATTCTGTACAGAGCTTTAAGCCGCATTCACCCGAAATAAAATGCGCTTTTCGGTGATACAGATGAGATAAACTTATAAGTTTCATACCAAAAGTAGCTTTAACTTGGAAGCGCATAACATTTGTTTTGAGCATTATATATAAACTAATATTTTTCATACAAAAGTAGCTTTAACTTTCAAGCGCATAACTTGTAGTTTTTTTTCTGGGCGAATGAACGTGGCCCAATATTGTCATTCTATTTGTTCTAGTACCGGTTATTGGATTGGGCTTTATACAACTGACCCATGTGATGACTGCAGAACACGGTGAGTATAATTACAATACCTCATGAGTGGCGAGTGAAATCTGTCAATTCTCCGAGGGGAAGCAAAAAAATAGTTTCACGAGAGCAAAGCTCGAGTGAAACTATTTTTTGCTTTCCCGAGGAGAATTGACGGATTTCACTCGTCACGAATTGTAGTATTGTTTTTATTCCTAGATAATTGTGTCTGAATGTCAAATTTATTAGAATAATTAATTAATTTCAAATCCCCTAGAGGGCCAAAGTAAAATTGTTCCAGTAATTTGGTTTGGACCCGTTAGTATCAATAACACGATTACTACTAATAAATGTGATATTTTTTATAATTTTGTATATTTTTTATGTCCGTTTTGTATTTGAAATTAAAATATATTCGTTATAAAAAACTAAATTATTCACCTACTACCTATGAAACTACCTTCTATCATTTCACAATGCATATAAACACATTCATCGCACATTGAAAAATGATTTATTAAAAACGTGAGCGTCATAAATACGAGCCCAATTGTGACGCATTTTTTTTGCGTAGAAATACTGTGACGTAAGCACGCAAATGCATAGAACAATGGAACTTGTAAATAAACACACGTTCGAGTCAATGTGTTTGATAATTGATTAAAAGTTATCAATATTGTATGTTTTTTGTTTAAAAAGATTAGGAATGAAGTTGTTATTCCTTAGTGTTGGAGTATATACTTTATTAATACTTTCAACGCATTTTACTTGAATGTTTGAGGTATGTAGGTTTTATGCACGTTTTAAAACATGGGGTGGAGACTTGCTTTAAATGAGCATTAAAAGGGCCTGGGTGACGTCCGTTTTAATAATTATGTCACCCCGTATGCCACTTTACTCTAGGAATAAATGTTTTTATAGGCATACAGACTTAATATATTAATACCGACTCATTATATTAAATGATGAATATTTCCAGAATGATAGTTACTTTACACAAATTATACAATGCATTAAAATTACACAAACAAAGAATCGAAATAAAAAATTAAAACAAGTGTTTATACCTATTTAGTTCAAACATCATAAGTTGTCGCGACTGTCGCGGGACTTTCAAATGGTACGGTGGGGTGCAGTACAGCTTTGCCAATTGGCATGAAAACAATCCGGATTCTGAAGATAGGTGCGTCATTATACACGATGGGGTATGGATGGATGTCGATTGCAATTGGCATAGAGGTTTCGTATGCAAAGCACCAGGTAATTTATTAACTTACTGAACTTACTTGTGTCATTGTTTTTAAATCTTATTTGTGGTTTAAGTAGCGTTTGTGCTAATGCTTACTAATAGAGTTAAAATTCATTTTACCGTTATTTTATATCGAATTTTCTGAAACCATCGTTTATAACAAATATATGCAATGACTTTTCTACCAATATTTTTACGTCAAATGGTAGGTTATTCAATTGTCTTTCAATTTGAAAGGTGATTGGAATCAAAGATCAAGCTAAAATATTTAATTTCATTTTTCTAATCGAACTGGGTGTCGTGTTAATGCTAAATTCTATAATTTTATCCTGAGACTTGCACATCGCGTTTTTAATGGGTGTCATTTTCAATCAATGTAACATTAGGTGAGGAATGCACATCAGAACATAACTGCGGAGTACATAGCACTTGCTATAATGTTTCCGGAGAGCCCTATTGTGCGTGTTTTGAGGGATGGCAGGGTAGACTCTGCAAACGAGGTAAATTCTTTGATAATTATGGGAATTAACACATTGAAAAATATTAAAACATTACATTAAATCGTATAACTACATCATTGTAAAAAACCTACTTCTGCTGTATTTTAAAATGATTTTTCAAATAAATAATCACGATCTTACTGATAAAAACCACAATTGATACATATATGTATTTATATGTCGTAACAAAATACGTCACATTGAATGCACTGCAGCGAATATTTTGATACAAAACTTACCATTAATTATCATTTGTTTATATTCAAATTGCTGAGCAAACTCTTCGTTCAATATAACTTTTGATATTGACCAGTACTAGTTAAGCTTTATATGTGTAGATTTTATAAAGATTAAATCCATGTTTAAAAAATAAATTTAACTCTTCAGATATAAATGAGTGTCAGAATCTAGGTATATGTGGCCACGGGACGTGCGTCAATCTAGCAGGCAGCTATCGATGTGATTGTGATGCGGGATGGAAAGGAGAGGCTTGTGATCGAGGTACAAATTATAATAGATCCGGATACTCAATTTATTGATAGAGTATGGTATCACCCGAGGAAATCTGGGATTTATTTTGTAACACAGACCTAATTGGCTAAAAACATTCCGAGACCAGTGCGTAAGATATTGAAACAAGTGAAAAAGCATGTGTTTAAAGTGTTTTTAAACCGAAAAAATGGCGTAGTCTCTAAATATGTATTTGATATTTGGGCTGGGAAACAGTCAAAGTAGAAATCGACCACTTTTAACAAATTTCGTTTAACAAAGGACAAAGAACGCAGGTCAAAGTATGTCCTTTGTCCATAGTACAAAGTGCTCTCACAGGGGCCATATACGCACATACACCAATAATTAAAATACAATGTATAATTTTTGTTATCAGACTGTATAAGCTCCTTGTTACGTTAGATTAGGTATTGATTATCGTCTGAAATTACTCTAAATTAGCAAGTAGACACTTATAAAATTATTCATTCACATATTATTATAACAACATTTTAATCTTTTCGAATATTATGTATCAGCATTATAAAATATATATGTTTCTTTTTATGACAGAATGGTTTACGAGGGGAATATACGAATATCATTTGTCGCATGATTATAAAAACCAATCTGAAGCGAGACAAACATGCCTGGATTTGAACGGAGAGTTGACTAGTATTTTAAACGAAGAAGAGCAACATTTTTTATCACAATTTTTGGATAATAAAGGATGGAGAAGGTGACTTTTGTTTGTTCCTGACTATCTTATTCTTATTTATTAATTCGTTTTGATTTACAATTATTAAAAAAGAATTAATCGAAAGCATCTTAATTAAAACTGTTCTGTCACAATAAAGAAATAAATAGAGCCTTCCGATTAAATATTGATTAAATAGGCCTAATATAAAATCTAATATAAAATATAACATAACTGTGTCCAATATAATTTGCTGAAGACCAACACTCCGGATATGTTTCCCTAAATGTCGTGATTGCAAAAACACTTACTCATAGACTCAAGTATATTTTCTCTATAGGGGTAGCATGCGTGCCATAAAAACTCAGATAACCTGTAACATATATGTGATCAATATTTCAGCGGATACTGGATAGGTCTATATACCGACACCTCATGCTGCGTTCCAGAGTAAATATACATTTCTTTGTCATAGTGTAGTGTTTAAAAGCACATGTGACTCGCTTAAATACAATCTAGTTGATAATGCTAACTGTTTCAGTGAATCTATATATCGCGTTAAAGCTTAAAGAAGATAAACTGAGCAAAAAAGTTGGAATGTTAGTTTGTTGACAGCGCAGCCATATACAAGACAAATACATAGCATTTAAAATTGATTTGTTTAGCTTTGGGAACTGTCATGAATGTGAGAGAAGATGGCTGTGGTATGATACCAACATTCTAGTATATAACAAATGGGCCTCAGGACATCCCGAGTCAAGGGATCGCTGTGTTATATTAGACGAGGATGGTTGGGAGAACTTGGGTTGCAACTATGCTAGAAAATTCATCTGCAAAAGAATCAGTTAAGAGTTATTGTACATCATTGTTTGTTTTAGGTATAAAACACGAATTTGAGTCCATATACCTGATATTAAGCAAAGATGAAAAGATTACAAAACTAACGCAAAAAACAAAATAAACAGGGGAGTAGATTAACAGGTATTAGTTGAACAGAGTACATCATACATTTCGTTTTCAATGTGTTTCATCAAGATGGCGAAGAGTGCCCATCTTCCCAGGAACAATGTGAGCCACACGGGAGATGCTTCACCGTTTCGGAAACACCCATCTGTATATGTGATAGTGGTTGGCTTGGACCCTCGTGTGAACAAGGTTATGCCGATTATTATTTCCGTGTCTTATAGTACATTTTTCTGCATTAGTTTACATCATAGCCATATAAATGTGTAGTTACTTTGAGTATATGTAATTAATTTAGAAAACATTTGCAACATTTTCAAAATAGTAAAATTATCAATAAAACCATTATGTTTCCATATTTTTCCTTTGACGCATGCAAACATATTTTGTTTTATATTTGTTAAATCTTTTACCTGTCTAAATATATATTGTATATAATCTTGCACTGGTGTTTTAGATGTAAATGAATGTGACATTATTGAATGTGGATGATGGCCTAAAGTTTGTATCAACACTCCTGGAAGTTTTCGTTGCGAATGTCCTAGCGGGTGGGAAGGCGATCGCTGTGATCAAGGTATTTATGTTTATGATAAAATTCGAGGTCGGTCCATTAACGTAAATAGTGTGAATGTAACAGTGATAGCCGATGCAGAAATGGTGGTACATGTATAAATACAGTGGGCGGATATCATTGTGAATGTGTCGAAGGATATAGAGGACTATGGGAATACATTATGAAGGTGCAGGATTGGTATATGTTTATTGCATGATGGGGTCGAGTTGGATGCATCGAAGCCGGAGACTGAGTGCATCCAATTCGACCCCATCGTGCAATAAACATTTACCAATCTTGGATCTGAATATCGTATTACTTTCATTACATGGAAATTTGTTGTTAAAAATATTTTTATGCAGTGTCATTGCTAAGCAATAATACAATGTTTTCATTTTATTTGTAATCAGGATGACTTAAGTGACTTTTTATGTACATTTTTCATCGTGGATAAAATAATCATCCATTTGATAATAATAATTCAAACATAAATCCATTGCATTAGTGGTTTAAAACAGAAACATGATTTGCGCTCGAACTTTTGTTTACATGCAGCTTAGTAAAAGTGTAATCAGATGAGCTAGGATGCAATACACTTTTTATTGCACACTGGCACCACCACTTTCATTTTTATCAAATACACCTTCAACATGTAATAAAAACATGTTCTGGTAATGTATTATAGTTACAATTTGAGCCCATTATTTGTGATATTTTGACCAATAAGAGTTCTTTTTCAGCTATGATTTGAGCCTAAAAACATACAATATATTTACTATAATTTGTCTATTCAATCTGAAGCGTTACCAAATGTAACATATATACACAATTCATATATTTTGCTGGGTTTAATTTACACTTAACTATCATTGTTATTAGATAAGATAGATATTCTCACTATTATATGAAAAAACCTCAGCTATAATATTTGCAAATGTGACTCATCTTATGTTGACTGCCGGATTTTAGTTACAGATAATCACATATGTAATAAATGCCAGCACGGAACATGCAGTTATCAGGGGTCACGATTCATATGTGACTGTGATTTAGGCTACATAGGCACATATTGTGCACAGTGGGCGGGAAACAGCACAACGAGCAAAGAGGACGATGAAGATGGCAGTGACGTAGGTAATATAGTAGAAATAGTAACCGAAAAGATATTTCAAAGTGGTTTTTGACCCGAAGGAAAGAAATGGTTATGCCTATGACTAAAGGGTGCGGGCATATTCCTTTCCTTTCCAGAGGGTCAATGACTATTTTGGTCTGGACCAGGAGGATTGTATCACTTCGATAGACTGCAATATATAACGAAATTTTGTAGCATTTAAAGTTATGTTAAGCATATGAGCTTTATCAGACTAGTTCAAATTGGAAATATCAAAAGTGATAGTGCCCGGATAATATTGCCCTGCATAGTTCCTCAATTATCTAATATGATTTTATATAAATTTCAAAACTTCAATCATATATCTTTTGAAAACATAATGATGAATAGGTAATTGAACCAATCAGTATATAGTTTTTAGCTAATTCATGCAATTTACAACTTAATAGTTTTAGTTCATAAGATATGCTATATCATTCATAGGATCAAGATTGTGTATCGCACAATGAGACATAGCTTACGATTCCCAAAAATATTTTAGTTATGATTATAATAATTATAACAGTTTCCGGCTATTTGTTAATTCAATATTTATTAAAACTGAAATGTATTATTTTACATTATTCTATAGGGATGGTGATAGGAATTGTGTGTGCAGTACTAGCTATAGTAGCTATTATTACTCTCGTGGTCTGCTACCTATCAAGAAAACAGTACGTTTCAGAGTCATTTTTTCTATATTATATGTCGACTACAAATAGGTTATAAGTTCGAAAATTGTAATGGGAATATTTTTCCATGCATCATGCTTACACGATTATTTCATGTAAACAAATAAAGCGATATAAAATAATAGTATGAAGGCTGGAGAATATTGCCTTCCACACCATTGTGGTAATACATAACTTACAATTTGATAGCTAATAATATATTCATATATTGTTTGTGAAATTTACCTTTGAACACAGATCAAAATCAAATGCGGCAACAGATCAGAATGAGCCAGGCATGCAAGTGAACATGAAACCGATGTCGTCCGTTTAGTTATAAAGGACAATATGTGATATCTTATTTTGGTATTACATGAAAAACACATTGCAATATTTTTATATGTTTTTCTATCATAACACAACGTTGATTAGTAGTTCTATAGTTAATGTTTGTGATATATGTATATAATTTTATATTTTCAATAAAACATGTATATATCATTTCAAAAACCAGTTGTTTCAATGAAAATATCACAAAATACCAGTTAAGGTTTATATACACTTTTCGTTTAAATCAGTAGCATATAAATAATCGTTGTTTATTAATTATATAATTGGCTCAAAATGTACACTCACTGAATTTCAATTTAAGATATGCACATTTTCATTATAGGCTCTATTTAAGCTGTAGCTACATCTCTACTTTTTATATTCTTGTTAATTGATTTTTCATAATAAGATTGATAAGGTTGATAAGGGACACGATTATCGGCTTGTCTTAAATTTTTATCATCGTATTGTGCATTGTGGTCTTATCAGTGTTGTCATTCTCCAATATAAAACACCATTGTCTCTTTATAAGTGAAGACAGAAAGAACTCCCCTCGCAAATATGAGATATTAGTTATGATCATAAAGAGAATATTGCAAAAAAACTATGGTTTAAGATGGGAGGTTTTTGCACTCAAAACGATATAAATGACATAGGCAATGTGATTTTATAATCGTATAAATGCTAAAAAGATCGACTGAAATTCCATTCAAGTTTATGTTTAAAAAAACGTTTCACTATTAATTTTGACACATATATATGATGATATATATGCAATAATTCAAGACTAAAATGATTTTATCATACATTGATACATGTTGCCTAAATATATAATTTTGATGCGGAGATATATTTTCATTTTTCTACATAGAACTAAAGGTATATTTAAAATCTAATGACAACTTAGACGCCTTATATTGCAAAAATGGAAAATGCAATGCAGAATATTTTAAGTATTGCAAATTTCTAAAGCAATATCCGGTTGATTTACAAAATTCTAGATTTCTATGTATACAAATAAAAAAGATATAAAAGAAAACCCG